>APFE030462685.1:4639-17703 GCA_000404065.3 Pinus taeda | reverse complement strand
GTATAAATAAGAAGGCTTAGGGCCTCATTTGGGTTAGCCAGTAGTTAGTCACTTTGTAGGCAGAAGTTAGCTAGTTTGCAATTCGATTTTAGTCAATAGATTAGCTTTGCATTTCAGCGCATTTTCAAGCTCTTCTTTGTGGACAGTTTTGGAATGTAATTATTCTTTTTGATTAATAAAGATGAATCCAGCTTTGCACCAGCTCTAAATCTCTCTTAGGAGGCTGTAGCTCTTGGGGTTGGGCCCATCTCAAGTGCCCAGTACCTCGTTTTTTTACTTTCATGTGTCTTTGTTGCATTCTTAAAATAAAATCTGTTATTTAGATTTAAATATTGTTTTGTTATTTAGATTGCTTTTGATGATTAAAGTAGCTTTTCATGTTCAGATTTGTTTGATAAGTCAATCACAGGGAATATATTCAGAAAAAGGCCATCAAACACCTTGGATCTCACCTCTCCCTAAGTGGAATCATGAGCTAGGACCAAGGCCACCTTGCTGCCACCGAAAACATTTTCTTTGCTTCACCATGCAATTAGTAGTGTTGGATTCTTAGTTGTCGAACTTGATATCAGTTTTGATTGCATGCTTTAGCTTATGATTGCTTAGTTGCATAGTTATTTCACATATTTCATTTTGAATAAACTTCTGTTCATTTCCTTTTGCTGTTAGGTCAGATTAGAGTGAAGTAACTTGGTCATAGGTTTTATAAGTGTTTGTTTGTTCAGTTTGAAAAACCACTTGCAGAGTACCTCTTATCCTTCCTTACCTGCCCATACTCCATCCAACCTCCTTGCTTCACCCTTCACTTAGAACCCTTACCTTACATTTTCCTCATTCGCTTACTTTGCCATGATTCTCATCTTCTTGTGCAACATCGTTTCATCCCTCCTTGAACAAATCTCACCATCTGCGCCACTCCTCAACTCCATCATCCAAGTCTTGAACTCCCCTACACCCCTATTTTACCTCCATACCCACTCCTCCACCTTTTTCCCTCCATCCATTCTCCAAAATCCTCTTTTCTTAACATCTTGTAGAAAATTACAGAACATCTTGTAGAAATTCCAGAACATCCTGTAGAACCCCTGCAGACTTCCTGTAGAAGCTCACGAAAGTGACTTCTTGAGATCTGATCACTGTGAAACTCTTAGGAAGGGTGCTGGGGACCCCTTAGGACCTCTTCTAACCTTCCTAACCTCTTGCAAGCATTTCCTTTTGCCAATCCACCTCTGCATAATAAAAAACAGTTAAAGCATATGCACAATAATTCTGCCAACTTACTCAAAATTACAAAAAGATGTTTTTTCTTCAGATAGAAGTAGTTTAGACACATGTATTTTACCTTCCTAGAAGTAATGGCATCTCTTTCAGTAGCTTGCATCCTCTTTTTTGCATCAGTAGGGCTAGTTGGTAAAATTAGGGTTTGCTATGGTTTGCATTTCCTTTCCGCTTTTCACTTCTTTCTGCAAGTAGATTAGCCTCCTTTGAGTTAGCTTTCATCCATCAATTAAAAAGCTTCTTCTAAGAGCTCATAGAAGTTGGATTAAGCTCCTAGCAGACTTGTGCTAGCTGACCAAGTGACATCTGCGGCAAGAGCTGGTACTTTTGCATACAGCACCGTCGCTTCCAAGTTTGTTACGAACTACCAGGTTGATAAAATTAAATAAGGGAGTCCTGGGAGTTGCAACATTATTGCTGCAATACTGGGGCCCACCAATATTTTCTTTTAGATTCACAAGCTCATGTAATCTACTAAAACAAGAGACAAGAATCTACTTCTACTTTCAACTAGCGAAATCCAATAGTTCGATGAAAACAATATGAACAACAAGAAGAAAAATCAATGGAACATAACAAATTAAGTTTTTTCGAGGAAAGCCACTACTCAAAACCCCACCTATTTGTATTGCATTAATTAGAAATATGGGTGAAGATACAAAGCTTGTTCTCACTAGAACAATTCCGCACAAGCATGCTCAACTCTCCACTTCACAAGCCCGCTATTAGCCAACACTTAGCCAATTTCCATTGCCTTCCAAGCCCCTATTTCATTGTGCAATTCCTAGGCTAAATAGGCCATATTAATGGGAATCCAGTGCTTCCAAAACTATGCAATCCAATCTAGGTCCTCTTCCTGATTGCATGTATGATCTATACAACTCACTAAATCATACAATTGATAGTACATTGTCCCTACACTCTAGTCTCAACTGGGTCTTTCTCACAACTAGCATGCATGAGTTTATGATGATTGAATCTTCAGTTATCTAGAGTAGCACTTGTGGATGCACTAATGCACTAACTGATTGCTAATCCTCTACTAGTTGAACAAACAATTAGAACTAGTTTAAGTGTCTATAACTCAATAAACTGAGTTATTTAATTAAAACTCAATTTAAACTCATACTGGACCCCTAAAATTTAGGGAGAACATATACATGAATTCCAAAAGACTTCCAACTCGAAATTCCTAAGCTAATTAAGTTAATTAAACTTAATTAAATATTTACAAGTTGATATGAGAATATAATTCTATTTTTTTCTCAGTTTAAATTCAAGGACAAATTTAAATTGAAATTTCTTGTTTCCATTTCTCAACATTCCCTCTCTCAACAAGAAAGGGATTATCTGCTACCCCAATCTTGTCTCTGTGAAACTCAAATTTACATCTTGATGCCTTTTTCAAAATTTTAGCATCTTTCTCCTTTGTGGGAATGTACTCTAACAACATGATCCACCTCAATACGTAATCCTGTAGATGATGATATCAAATAATAATGTGCTTGGACCTATCATGAAAAAACGGATGTTCAGAGAGTTTGACGCAACTATGATTATCACAGTAAATCACTGTCAGATCCATCTGCTGACTAAATAGACCAAGCAGGATCTTCCTCATCCAGATGGCCTCACATGTTTCTTGACTTGCATCTATGTACTCTTCCTCTGCCGAACTGAGTGCAACTGATCTCTATTTCCTGTTGTAATAGGAAACTACCGCTGACCCAATGCTAAAAATACCTCCTGATGTGATTTTTTTGGTTGGATGGACTCCCCATCCAATCTGTATTCGTGAAGCCTTGACGCTTCACTCCCTCTGTCTATCTATACCATAATCCGTACTGAGTAGTGCTCCTGAGGTATCTCAATACATGATTTGTTTCCTTCCAATATAGCTTGGTAGGCCTAACCATCGCTTGACTCAGCTAGTTAACTACATTGAATAAATATAGTAGTTGGTTCACCAAGTGCATGAGTGAACCCACAAGCTGCCTGTAAACAATAACTTCCACTAGCTGTCCCGAAGTAACATCCTCCTTCCTCCAGTTACCAGCTAGAGGATTCTCCATATGCTTGTAGCTCTCAATGCGGAACATCCAGAGTATCTAGTTGGCATACTTGCCTTGAGACATAAACAACTCCCCATCACCCTAACATACTTCCATGCCCAGAAAGTAATGCATGAGCCCTAAGTCCTTCATCTCAAACTCTCTTGCAGGGTCCTCCTTGCAAGATTTGATCAATTGACCATCATCTGTTAGTATGAGATCATCAACATAAAGTACAATGATCAACAGTTTACCTTCCACCACTATGTGGTATAGGTTCACATTTGCTTCACTCTTCGTGAAGCCCAACATGGTGAAGTAGCTATTCATCATGGTGTACCAAGAATGAGGTGCTTGCTTTAGCCCATACAATGCTCTCTTGATCTGTCACACATGTGACTCAGGGTCGAAGGTTTCAAAACGTTCAGGATGCTCTATGTACACCTCTAACTCAATTGTGCCATTAAGGAAGGTTGTATTCACATCCATTTGATGTATCTTCCAACCCATCTGTGCTGATAGTGACAATCTGAATCTGATCAAAGAGTACCTTGCAATAGGAGCAAAGGTCTCAACATATTCAATCCCCTCTACCTTTGAAAAGCCACTGGCCACAAATCTCTCCACACTACCATATGCACCTGGCTTTACCTTGTAAAGCCAATGACAACTCACCATGGACTTATCCTCTGGTCTCAGGAACACATCCCAAACACTGTTACAAACTATGGAGTCACACTCCACCATGGCATCAACCCAAATCGATTGCTGCACTACTTCCTCAAAGGAATATGGCTCTGCCACAACACATCCACTCATAATAGTCATGTATCAAGTGTACCTGTCAAGTAACCTCCTTTGTCTACGTTGTGATGTGGGTGCTCCCACATTCTCTCTAGCGTCTGACAAGAATCTATCCACCTCTTTGGTGCGATTTCTCCCATCTTTGGAAGACTTTGTCTAATTGGATGTCTCCACTCCTAGACCCTCTGCATGTGGCCACTCCACATCAATTTGAGGCTCCTCAACCACATGTAGTTGAAGCTCCCTTTCAAGGGAAACTCGCACGATCTTCTCCTCATCGAATATGAAATCCCTATGAACCAAAGTCATCTTACTGGTCGATAAGTACACCTGATAGTTGTGAGGTGTATCAGTGTACCCCACAAATATCCCCAACTCTACTGCTAGCTCAAGCTTCTTCCATGCATCTTTGGTCACATGGAAATATACCGATGGCCCAGAAATCTTGAAGTGACCAACATTTGGCCTCTTACTAGAATAAGCATCATACGGTGTCTTCATCCCAAGTATCCAATCCGGGCTATGGTTCAGAACATAAACCACTATGTTGCATGCCTCAGCCCACAAGTGTAATGGGAGACCCTGATCATGCAACATCACCTTCGCTACCCCTACTATGCTTCTGTTCTTCCTCCTGACCACCCCATTTTGTTGAGGGTTATGGGGTGTTGTCAACTCTTGTTTAATCCCTTCTGCTGCACTGAATTTCTTAAAATCGTTTGAGACATACTCACCACTGTTATCACTGCGTAGAGATTTAACCTTCTTGCCCGACTCTTTCTACACCAATGCTTTAAACTCACAAAACTTTGTAAAGGTTTGATCCTTTTTCTACATGAAAAATATCCAACATTATCAAGAAAAGTCATCAACAAATATAACGTAACACCTATGTTTGGCGGATGTTGTTGATAATGGTCCAAACACATTTGAATGGACCCACTCTAGAATCACCTATGCTCGACTATCTCTATCATGAAGGGAAGCCTTGGTGTATTTTCCCAAAGTACACCCCTTGCATGTATCAACTTGCTCTAGCGTACCTTTGGGAAGACCAGTAGAGATCTCCTACATGATTTTCAAAGCCCCATAATTCAAGTGACTCAGTTGCCTATGCCACAACTCATCAACAACTCGGATTTGCACCATCTCTGCTTTCGTGCTCAAAGAAACACAATCCTCTACCTCTAGCTTATATATATTCTTCACCCAAATCCCTATCTTCTTTACTTGACCTATGGCTATGTGTCGAAGGAACGCCTTTCCTTTTGATAAGATCACATCATAGCCTTTATCCTCAAGCATGTCAATGGATACCATGTTCTTCTTAAGCCTGGGCACATACATAACATTCTTCAAGGTGAGTGGATCCCCATGCTCCCTTTGAAAAGTAATCGTTCCCAATCCAGTAGCCCTATACCTCCCATTGTCACCCATCTTGATATGCATATGGAGATATTTCTCCTCCAGGTCATTGAATAACTCCTTTTCTCCAAGCATGTGGAATGAAGCTCCATTATCTAAGTACCATACACTTCCCATCATTGATGACACCATGCATGCAATGAGGGAAAATTACAATTTGAATTGAGAGGCCAAAGCCTCACTTGCCGCTCCTCCTAAGGACTTCTTGAGCGAACAATTGGTAGCAAAGTGTCCAAGATCATGATAATGAAAGAATTTCACTTTCATCATGTCTTTCTTCTTGCCTCCATGACAAGAATCCGATTTGGAATGAAAATCTTTCCCTTTTCCTTTCTTTTCCTTAATTGCTAAGGCACAAATATCTTCATAATTAGTCTTTGATGAAGATACATCCTTGGTGTCCTCCTGATCTCCTCTTGCATCAAATGCGACCACAGTCGTTCCCAATATGACAACTTCCCCGACCATTGATAGAGTCTTGATAAATATGCCAACTCTTTGGGAGTCCCAGAAGAGAAAGACTCACCATATCATGCTCAGAAACCATGATTCCAACACGTCCAAGTTCATCACGACATTCAGTGAACTTGGTCAAGTATTTTGGAATAGTCTCGCCTTTCTCCATTTTGATTTTTTGTAGTTTGTCCTTCAGTGCCAATTTCCTTTGGTCATTGTCGTTCTGATACAAGTCTATCAGTGCTTTCCTCATAGCATACAAAGTTTCCTTGCCATGGAGACTTGAGACAATGCGGTCTCAAGCTGCCTCAAGGATTATTCACCTCTCCTTCGCCACATTGTTCTTCCATTCAACCAAATTCTGTGCATCTGATGCTGTTGTCTTAGGAATGTATTGATCAATGAATTCCTTCAAGCCATTATCCTCCAGCACAACCTCCATTCTGTCCTTCTAGGCTATATAATGTGAGCTACCTTCCAAAGCATATTCGAGACACAAATCATAGAATTCCATTTGCCAATCCTGAAGTATGTATTGCAAAATCGAATTACACTTGTAACCCAAAAATCAAAACTTCAAAATCTCCTCTAGTATACTGTCTTCAACTCTAATACCATGCAGATTTTCTTGTAGATTCACAAGATCATGTAATCTACTAAAACAAGAGACAATAATCTACTTCTACTTTCAACCAGTGGAATCCAATAGATCGATGAAAACAATATGAACAAGAAGAAGACAAATCAATGACACATAACATAATAATTTTTTTTGGGGAAAGCCACTGCTCAAAACGTTGCCTATTTGTATTTCATTAATAAGAAATATGAGTGAAGATACAAAGCTTGTTCTCACTAGAACAATTCCACACAAGTATGCTCAACTCTTTGCTTCACAAGCCTGCTTTTAGCCAACACTAAGCCAATTTCCACTGCCTTCCAAGCCCCTATTTCCTTGCACAATTCCTAGGTTGAATAGCCCATATTAATGGAAATCTAGTGCTTCCAAAACTGCACAATTCTTAGGCTGAATAACCCATGTTAATGGGAATCTAGTGCTTCCAAAACTGCGGAATCCAATCTAGGTCCTCTTCTTGATTTCATGCATAATCTATACAACACAGTAAATCATACAACTGATAGTACACTGTACTTGGAATCTAGTCTCAACTGGGTCTTTCTCATAACTGACATGCATGAGTTTTTGATGAGTGAATATTTAGTTATCTAGAGTAGCACCCGTGGTTGCACCAATGCACTAACTGACTGCTAATCCTCTACTAGTTCAATAAACAACTAGAACTAGTTTAAGTGTCTATAACTCAATAAACTAAGTTATCTAATTACAACTCAATCTAAACTCATATTGGACCCCTAAACTTCAGGGAGAACATATACATGACTTCCAAAAGACTTCCAACTTGAAATTCCTAGGCTAATTAAGTTAATTAAACTTAATTAACTATTTACAAGTTGCTATGAGAATATAATTCTATTTTAATTCTCAGTTTAAATTCAAGGACAAATTTAAACTTAAATTTCTTGTTTCCATTTCTCAACACTCACCTTGTATTTGACAGGGGGGAATTAATGGTCAGCTACAAGCTTCAAATATACATCAAATGATCATGAGACACAACCTGAACCTTTTGCATGAGCCTAGATCTAGAGTTAACCATACCTAGATTTATTGTAGACAGAGAAAACCTTGAGCATGCCTTTAGTTGGTGGTCTTCCTTAAACCACCACATGTTGAGACCTCATTTTTCAAGTTGAGGTTCCCCCTTTTTCCGCAAGTTGAGACCTCCCTTTTCCAAGTTGATGGTATCCTTCTTCAAATAATTAGGGACACTTCCTCTAGCAGAAGACTAACAACTTCTTTCCATATTTGAAACTGTTCCAGGAATTGGAATAAGTGTTTTAGTGTTGGCAGTCATCCTTAAACCAGGACCTATTGAGACCTCGAGTTTTCCCACCTTATATCTTCAACTGAGAGAGAACATTTAGCCATTGGATACCTAATCTGCTAAGGGTTATGGCACGAAATTTGAAAGGTCATTGGAGTCTAAGAGACCTTGGAAGATGACTCTAACAGTCATGTAAAATGTATAAATCTATATCATTGTGAATAGTATATGCAATTATTATTATTCTTTCATATTTGTCTCCATTTGTGTGTCTTTGACACCAACAATCAAAATATATGAAGGACATATTTTTCTCAATAAACAATCTACCATGGATCCTTTCATAAAGGCATAAAGATTGCACCCCGAGTATACTTTTTTGAATTGAAATGAATAAAAAAAGTGATATAATAGTTTGAATGAGTTCAAAGAGAGAAACCAGATATGAACCAAACCTTTACCAATTCTATGCTCTATATATATAAAAAATATGCTATTAATACACATGTTAATTGGTTATTTTGTTTCCTTATATTTCCATTCCTACTTTTTGAGATCCTACATACATGATTGTAAAAAAATATTTTGAGAAATATAAGTAAAGGAACACCTAATTAAATTAAATATAAATCTAATTAGTTGTGATTTTTTACATAATGGTCTTATTTTAGCATTATTTATCGATTCCATGTCAACTCTTGTCTTTGCACCAATTTGTACTTGTAGGAAACATGGATAAATAAAAGAGAGATATCTACTTCACATCTCACCATTAATGAATGACTATGGAATTGGCAGGCCTCTCTTAACTATGGATTTGATACCATTCTAATATTTAGGTGCAAGCAAGCACAACTAGAAATCACAAAAAATGATTTATGCCATTCTCAACACACTGCATTTATCTCAATATATGAACATATAGTACATGAATTTGACCATTCTAGATCTAGATCTCATTGACCATTCATTAGTGACTCATGAAAACTCCTCTTCAAAGATAAGGATTAATAAATCATATCAACGTGGTCTCATACTTTCTGAATGTTGATGGATTCACAATATAATGAAGAGAAGTTTGTCATTCACCCTTCCAATCAAGTAGATAGCAACAATCTAATAGGACATTCCATTACTAATCCAATAACCTCCAAATGAATAAAAATTTCTAGCAGGGAATTGTTTATGGAAATGGACGTAGAATGTATTGCAAAATGTAATGACACGAATAAAACATGAGTTTTTCTCACTAGGTGTACCACCAAACTGAGGGAAGAGAAATAAATTGATTATGTGGGGGTGAGGGAACATGCCCTAGAAAAAGTATTCCTTGTTCATAACTCAATCCTCATAGATCAATTCTCCTACACACGTTGGAGGATTCAATGAGTTAAGAAAAAATCCAACCATTAATCCATTAATTAAACCTAGTAATTGAGCAGTTTTTAATATGTGTGGATGGATATGAGTTCAAAACAAATCAAACATTTTTTTATCAAATCAAATTTAAGATTAAAGTTGTAATAAAATTGAATAGGAATATCTCAATCATAAATAAATAATTGACACCATGGAATTTTTTTTTTTTTTTATTATGAAACCCAAATGGGAAAACCAACACTTGATGGCGATTTAATTTTTCTCAAAATATGGTTTCAAGAGTGATCTATGCATTCCCAATCAAGGTATTAATGCATTCTTATTAGCAAGATTGCAGAGGGATATGGCTCAAAGACAACCTTCGATCTTTGAACACAATTTTCCTCACAAGTCCTTAATGCGTTGCTACTACCTTGCTTCTTGATTTCCTATCAATATTTATCCTTCATTGAATTGCTTTCTTCTCCATAGCATTCATATTGAATGGATTGCATTCGAAGGCCAACAATCACAATGCTTCATCTTCATATTCCAAGTCATGAGAATTTTTTGGCTATTCACTCAACTTTTCCCAAAACAATTAAATGCTTATTACAATTTTTACAAAGAGATTAATTTGGAGTCAATTTGGATCACTATGTTTGTCTATTTATTTAAAAAAAATTGCCATTTTTTTCAAATAAATGTAACGCACAAACCCATTGGGTTCATTCCTTCAAGAAAAGTATTAAAATGGTCAATGGCCAAAATTCATATTTCGGAGTGTGTGGCCAAAGCCAAGATCATAGATGCCTTGAAAAATGTGTTGCCAAAGGCTGGAATTAGTTGAGTATGTTCTCATATTTAATCTCCCAACTTTTGAGATCTTATAAAATGTGTGTGGAACCTCCCCCCTTACCCTATTGGGGAAAAGGGTTGGATATTATGGTGGGAGGTTACTATTTAGTGAACTATAAAATTTGTGAGAGGATGGGGGCGAATGATGGATTGCATGTGTCATCAATTGCTTCAAGAGACTTGGTAGGCTTTAGGGAAGGGTTTTACTTCTTTAAAGAAGATATACACAATACTACTCTCCAAGATGACGTAGCTTGATTGGAGCTAGTTGTGCACAGAGAGGAGCACATAGATATAGGGGTTTAGATTCGCTCAATTTGGATTGGATTATGGGGGGGATGAAGGCTCTAAATTCTTCTTTGATTTCTTAACTAGTGTAGATCCACCCTAACCTAGATCTATCAAGAACCACAAGGTATCAATTTCATTAAGGTGTAATTTTTTATCATTTAATTCCACCCAAAGTATTAATTCCCTATTAAATGATAGTAAAAAAATTACACTTTAATATATTTGATCCCTCTATGTGCTTGATAACTTTGGGTTTAAGATGGGCCTATGTTGGTTTAATTTTATAAATGTCACATACATATGTATTATTTATATTTTTTTTTTGGTGTTAGGTAATGTAATGTAATGTGACATGATAACATCTACCCCATACTAGGATGCATAGAACCTCATTTCTCTTAATGTAGTGAAGAAAGTGGCAACAAATAGGGTGTTTGACTTGCGTGAACTTAATGACTCTTTTGAGAAGGATCCAACTAATATTTGAGGTATGTTTGGTCATCATTTTTCAGAAAGAAATTATCCTCATACTTTTTCAGACTTAGTTGTGGTTGTTAGGAACTCTTTCTATTAGGTGGTCCAACACAAAGTCTCCATTGGAGACCATGACAATTTGAACAAATATATTTTAAAACATGAGCTCTATGCTACACTATATTCAATGCATAATGGGAAATCCTAGGAATTAATGGATTGCCTTGTGAGTTTTATAAGGAAATGCAGGACATAGTAGGGGATGATTTGTACTTCGTGGCATTTGGGGATTTCTCCATAATTTGTTTGTCAGGGACCCTCTATCAACAATTTATTAAGTTAATTCCTAAGAACACTACTAGAGTCTACAAAATTATGGCTAGTGTAATTGGTATACAAGTTTAGGGTGTTTCTAAAGGAAGAAAACATGGTTTGTATAGGGGTGTTTCACCCTGGATATAGTTATATCTACATGGGTGGTGATAGAGTGGGCTATGGATATTGGCAACTAGGATCTCTTCTTAAAGGTTGAATTTGACAACTCATATGATCATATTAACTAGTCCCTAATTATTGAGATGTTATCTAGGATTTGGTCCAAGATATATGGGGATTCATATGCCTCCACCATTGTTTTAATGAATAAATCTCTATCTGCTTGTATTCTTCTTCATTGGAATATGTGTCCCTTGGTGCTACATCTTTAGCAGCTCATCTATAAGGATGGTTAAGGGTCATTTCTCTGGTTAAGAATTCAAAAATTATGAACAAAGAATTTTGAAGGTCACTCACTTCTTTCCAGCTGAGTTGATTAAGATTTAGTTGATGGTTGTGTAGATGTTTTTGATGTATTTTGTAGTTTTCCACAAGGATGTGTCCCCTAGGGTGGGGTGCATGCACCTCATGTTTCCCATGCACCTAGGATGGGGGAAATCCTAGGGAAATGTTCCCCACGTACCCTTTTTGGGGAAACTCGAGGAGACATACGGGGAATGTTTCGCTAATGTGGGGGACACATTTCCCCAAAAGAGGTACCTGTGGGCAGCCCCCTGCCCACGAAGGGTTGAGTGTCCCCCATGAATTTTTCTGAAAAAAAAATAATTTATGAGTGAGGAAGCCGAATATTCAACCCTAGGGCCCTACTAATGGAATGTAATTAATGGTAAAAGTGTCATTCTCTTTTATCTTTCATTTTCATGATTTTACTTAAATTTTCAACATTACCATTAATTAACTCAGGATGTTTGAGAGTGGTTTTCACCTCATTGGATTTCATATGGATAAAGTAGAATTTTAGATCCCATCTAAAATCAAACAAACTGAAAGATTTTCAGGATGATAGGATTTATGGGATTGCGACAGTTGCATTGGATTTAATAATGTATGAGCGTATAAAACTAACATTTAATGAATATCTCCAATCCCTCTAAGTACCTCGATTTTGGTAGCATTAATTATTGTACTCCTTTGTCATGACCCTAGTGAAATTGTGCCTATAACTAAAAAAAGAACTTGATTTGATATGTTAAACGTTCTCTATCTTATTCTAATGGTTAGAGGATGATATTGATGATATATGCGATGGTTTTGATGATATGTAGGTATTTGTTGCATCATGATTTTTTTAGACAATAAAGTCCATCTAGAGGCTCTTTTTTGATGTATTTTTGGTTGAAATATGGATTGCACTTGATTCTATTTTGGTTATATGCACCCTTACTATATATATGAGAAACTTTGGATATTTGTATATAATGGTTTGAATTCATATCAATACACATGAATATCTATGTATTGTTTTCATAATTTGAATATTTATGTATTTTTTATGAGTTGCTATTTTGGTTCGGTTTATTTTCTAGTTTCTACCTTTGGGGTCAATCGGTTTGATCATCGATCTAGTTCTGATAACATTCATTTATTGCCCATTGTTCATTTTTAGTTTTCGATTTTGAATCTTGGCTCCAGATACTAATGACCTTAGATGAAGCCTTTGACTCTGCCACTTTTTATTATTTTTTAGTTTGAGTAATTTTAATTTACTATTCCATTCTTCAGACTTTAATATCTACTATTTTGCTTAGTACTAATCAAATTCTAGAATAGTGAATGATGAATTTAAATCAATTTATACAATATTTTACTATTTCCATTTCATTGA
>APFE030462679.1:0-12963 GCA_000404065.3 Pinus taeda | reverse complement strand
TTCCACTGAGGCTGTGGCTGAGCATAAGAGTGAAATGAATGAGCAACTGGTTGGGCATAATATGGATCTGTGAAGGAATAAGGAGGAGGTGTGAACCAGGAAGGATGAGCAGGGGGACCCCAAGAAGGCATGAAAGTGGCTTGATAGGGGTTGTAATAGGTCTCGGATGTCTGTTGCATTCCCTCCTAGTAGGTTCTAGGTCCATGTGACCTCCTTTGGTTCATGAAATAGAGTGGTTCAGTGACTTCTTTGGCCCTTTGATATGCAGCTTTAATTCCAGGCAAGGAAGGGCACTGATCTGTAGGATGGTATTCTTCACAGACAAAACACACTTCTATGGAGTACAATGGACATTCGTTCCTAGAATGCTTTTCTAGTGCATTTGGGACAAAAGATGGTCAAAGCCCTCTTGGCTTCCTCTTGCTTCCTTTGGATCTGCAAGGTATCCAGTTACATGGCAAGAAACTGCCTCATATCACTCTTGAAATCTTCCATTTGATTTGCAAATCCGTTCTTGGACAAGGTACTCCTCCCAACATTTCTATTTGCAGCCATTTGCTCCAAAGGAATGTTTTCTTCTTCTTCTTCCCTTGAGGTTCTTCAAATATGTCTTGTTGTCCACCTAAGGGTTTTTTAATCACAGCGATCGAAGAAGAGAGAAGGTTGGCTGTGTGAAGCAGTGGGGGTGTTGTGCAATCATTTTTCTAACTTATCTCTACTCCTACAAGGCATGAAAGAAAAATGTTTTTGGTTGATTTTTGTATTTTTCTTCTTGTACCTGCAAAACTAAAATAGATTGAACTGTAACTAACTATCTTGCTGAAATGAAAATGTGGAATTGAAATGAAACCAGGAAAGGACTAATCTATTTTGCTCAAATGAAATTAAAGGAATGAAATGTTAAGCTACGCTTGCAGAATGGAAATTGCGGAATTGAAATTCTAATCTACGTTACAGAATTGAAATTGCGGAATTGAAATTCTAATCTATGAAAGTGAGAAATGTCTAATCTACTTTTGCGGAAATGAAATTGCATAATGGAAATGAAATAGACTACTTAGCAGAAGGTTGTAGTAGAAAATAGAAGAAGAGCAGCAATCACCAATACTCTGACGCTTCCCCAGCAACGGCGCCAAAAAGATGGTGTGCCCCAGTATTGCAGCAATAATGCTGCAACTCCTATGACTCCCTTCTTTAATTTTATCAACCCGGTAGTTCGTAACAAACTTGGAAGCAACGATGATGCATGCACAAGTACTAGCTCTTGCCGCAGCTGTCACTTGGTTAGCTAGCACAAGTCTGCTAGGAGCTTAAGCCAACTTCTATGAGCTCTCAGAAGAAGCTTTTTAACTGATGGATGAAAGCTAACTCAAAGGAAGCTAATCTACTTGCGGAAAGAAACTGAAAGCCAAAACGAAACACAAACCCTAGCAAACCCTAATTCTACCAGCTAGTCCTACTGATGCAAGAAGGAAGATGCAAGCTACTGAATGAGATGCCATTGACTTCAGAAGGTAAAATGCATGTGTCGAAGCTACTTTTATAATGAAATCTGAAGAAAGCATCTTTTTGTATTTTTGAATGATTTTGTAGGATTATTATGCATGTGCTTTTAACTGGTGTTTGACTGTGCAGAGGTGGATCGGCGAGAGGAAATTCTTGGAAGAGGTCGGGAAGGT
The DNA here is from genome assembly GCA_000404065.3 of Pinus taeda. NCBI lineage: Eukaryota > Viridiplantae > Streptophyta > Pinopsida > Pinales > Pinaceae > Pinus > Pinus taeda. The sequence goes on along the minus strand of APFE030462679.1, from coordinate 11,284 downwards.
TCAGAGAGGGCCTAAGGGGTCCCTAGCACCCTTCTCGAGAGTTTCATAGAGTTTTTCCTTCAAGAAACCTCATTCATGAGCTTCTACAGGAAGTCTGCAGGGGTTCTATAGGATGTTGAGGAATTTCTACAGGATGTTCAGAAATTTCTACAGGATGTTCAGAAATGGGATTTTGGATCATAGATGGAGGGAAAAAGATGGAAGAATGGGTATGGAGGTGAAATACGGGTGTGAAGAGGTCCAAGACTTGGGGAATGGAGCTGAGGAGTGGCAAGGATGGTGGGATTTGTTCAAGGAAGACTGAAGCAATGTTGCACAAAAATTAGGGTTTTGGGAGAAAATGGCAAACGTGAGGCACAGATTCTAAGTAGAAGGTGGAGTGGATGGTGCTGATGGAGAATAAGCAGATGAAAAAGTGGTATAGATGCTCTGGAAGTTGTTTTTCCAATCTGAATCAGCAAAGACTTGTAAATTCAAAGACCTAGTTACATTGACCTAATATGCTAGCTGCCAGTAAAGAGAATGAACAGAAGTGCGACATGCAATGAAACCATGTATTTTATCCCATGCAAGTATTAAAACGAAATTCTGAATTTCTAACCAACTTCTACACATGAAAATCAAACGCTAGTGATTGCATGGCAAAGCAAAATCAGTGTTTTTGTGGGCAGCAAAGTCATCCTAGTCACAGCTCCTGATCCCACTGAGGGAGAGATGAAACCACAGATGTTTGATGGCCCTTTTCTTGAAGATTTTTCTGTTAACAACCTATCAACTAAATCTGAGCATGAAAAGTTATTTTAATCATCAAAAGCAATCTAAATAACAAAACAAGATTTAAATCTAAATAGCAGATTTTATTTTAGGAATGCAGCAAAGACACACAAAAGTAAACAAAGGAGGTACTGAGCGCTTGAGATGGGCCCAACCCCAAGAGCTACAGCCTCCTAAGAGAGATTTAGAGCTGGTGCAAAGCTGGATTCATCTTTATTGAGCAAGAAAAGAATAGTTACATTCCAAAAACTGTCCACAAGGAAAACTTGAAAATGTGCTTAAATGCAGAGCTAAACTACTGCCTAAAGAAAGACTAAAGTCGAACTACAAACTAGCTAGCTTCTGCCTACAAAGTGATGAACTACTGGCTAACCAAAATGACTAACTATCGGCTAACCCAAAATGAGGCCCTAAGCCCTCTTATTTATACAAATTGAGGACCCCAACAGTCCTCATAAACTTTATGGACTCGGCTGCCAAAACTTGTAGTTAACAGCAGTCCTACTTGACTTGCTTGGATGCCCTTGTGCTAATTGATTTGGTGGCCCTTGAACTCCGAGGTGATGGTGGAGAATTCGAGGTAAGGGCCCATAAATGAAGGGAACACCTTCCTAAAAATACTGTCCACGAATTTGGCTGCCAAGTGCTCATTTCAATCATTGACTTTGTCTCCAAATTGACCAAAAAGGCTACACAAAGCACACATTAAACTTGTTAGCATAATGACTAACCCAATTCACTCTATTCGCATAAATATAATAAAAAACATGCAATAAACTAATGAGAATGGTGGATTAAGTCGAATTAGGAGGTTGAATGAGCCCAAATAATTATCCATTTTTGGGGCTCATCACCTCCCTAGCCAAAGGATTGCATCCCCCTAAACTAGAGTCACACATTACAGTCGATGGAGAAGATTTATCGTTATTGTCTACATTTAATTCCACAAAGTCATTGGCATCAATAGACTGTCCATAAGAGGCTATATGTGTGTCAATATCCCCTGAATATGGCCTATTTAACATAGAATTAATGTTTTGGAGTTTATTGTCTAGAGACATAGCTACATTTGGAGCACCTCTAGAGGGGGAATCATCAAGATTCAATGCACAGTATTTCTCCAACGACAAATCCAATGTATTTGCAGCCTCTTCTGCTTGACATGGTATGGTACCAAACTCGTGCACCCCTTTTGGACAAACTTCAAGTAAATGACTCGTAGCATGGCATATAAGACATCTAAATGGAAAACACCAATAATCAATGTCGAGTTGAAAAGAATAAGGTCCCCAACAAAGTTCCAATTCCTCCACTAAGCCTCCATGGAAATCCACCTCCACCAGTACCCAAGCCATCCTCTTATCTAATTGACCGAAACTGGCCTCGTCCCAAAAGTAGAACATTCCAATGGAGTTAGTTATGGCTGCAATAGCGTGCTTATTCCATAATTCTAGTGGCAAGCCTAGGAGCTCAACCCAAACAATCTTTTTTCATGGAATTTCCTTGAAGGGATTAAACCCAACTTGCCACCTTTGAAGAATTAGAAACCCCCTACCATGAACCCATGGGCTTGCCACAATTAGTTCGACATCTGCAACACTAAGGAAATGGAACCAGGTCCAGCCATTAAACAATATGTTGACCTTCGATCTGTATTTCAAGATTTTTGTCCAAGTCAAATCCACCCATGCCTTAATTTTTTCCCCATTCATCTCGGTAAATTACCACCTCCCTACTAGTTCCCTCTGTTTCAGTCATTAGACACTGTTCCAGTATGTTTTCGAACCTAGGTTCACAATCTTAAAGTCCCTTCCACCACATTGAAAGCTTTTTCTTTCAGGTTTACTCCACCCTTCCTGCAAGATGAATCAATCTTCCATGTGGTTCGATATCCATGTGGATCACAGGAGGTTTCGAGCGCCAACTACTCAGCTTGAATAATGATTTTGATTATTGTCTCAGAGATAGATGCACCTGCTCATCCATTGAATGTGTCCCTCCAATCGAGGCAATCGAACACCCCAACCCCTGTCACTTCCAATGCTTTGTAATAGGTAAATGGGTGAATTCACGACGGTGACATGCCTCTCAAATGTGTACACCATGATGGATTACGTCAGTGCCTTTGTAATTCTAAGATTTGACACCTAGTAACACGTCAACCGATTGCTAACACGTCTGCCAATTCTATATTGCAGGAGTGAAATAGATCGCCAGTGGGTCATTTTGACGCAACAAAACTTGAAGAGAATAACCCATATTGATACTGGTAGATCTCTACGTTAAATGTCGTCGCCCGATGTATTATGGCCACCCACATCACTGGTCAGATATTAACCTTTTGTCAGGTGAATTGCGAAAAAATCCAACTGACACCTCTATTGAATCTCTAGGATCAATGGGCAGAGTGCTTCTGTCACTATCTTCCTCTGATGTAGGGCAAATATTGAAAGCTTACACCGACTACTCCCAACGGTCATCAGTTCACTTAGAATTAAAAAAATCAAAATATATGAACTCCTTGTCACCATTTCCCCAACATGATCCAAACCAATTGGCTGTCAACTTCCCCAGAAAGCCGAATAGAATGCACACCAAGAATTAAACTGAGATAATACCAAAAAAAAACAACCTCTTCCATAGTTATATATTAAAAAAAGCTTTCCATTAATAGCAGCGAGAAGTTAATCAAAAAATCTACTCCAGAGTGTTATCTCATTGCTTGAAACTACTCTAATACCAAGAATTAAAATAAAATTAAAAATTAAAAATTATGTTCTAAATAGAAAAATAATACAAGCTATAATAAAAACAAATTAATAGAAGTAAAAAAAAAATATGAGTAACATGTTGGAAAGGCAGATGAGAGAAAACACAAATTCACACACAAAACGCACGAGTTGCGGCTCTTCTATTGGTCACATAAAACTTGATTCTTACAATGAACTTGGTGAGGGGTATTTAAACCTTTTCAACTAGAGACTCGCTTAAAATATCTTGACATGCAACCATGCATTAAAATTAGAATATTACTTAACTCACTTACTTGACTCAACGCTTTAATACTCAACAATCACTCTCTAATTTTAGCCAACTCCTCATGCAATAGTAATTAGCTTATTTTAACATAACATGTTTAAATCTTATACTTTTCAAAAATATTTCAACAAGAGGTTTAAATAAACTATTTCAAGATTAATTTCAACTAATTTATGTCGATATCAACTTCATATATATAGAGATATTTTTTTTTTTTTTGTAAAATGAAAACATTTTAATATTGTATATAAAAAATTCAATATGGGTTATCAATAAAATATTTATATAGAATTAATATTGACATATACTTAACAATATATTAATAATAAAAAAAACTATTTTAATTTCCCTGACAAAATGTCTAGATGTACCTGTGATATAAAATATTTTAATGTAAATTACGTTTATATTATATATCATTTTCCAAAAATTATGTATATAAAAAAATGTTTGTTTAGTCCTATTCATACTATATTTAACATTCAAAAATACAATTTACACATTGTATTTTACATTGTAAACACGTTTGCACTTGAAGTTTGATCTCTCAGCTCATGTTAGATCTGTGCTTAAAATAAATCTATATTGAATTAATTTACTGCAATACAGTAACCTAACACCCAAAAACAAGAATGGTTAATTGTACTATTATGCAAATCAGCAAAATCCTATAACAAATACTTTGACTTTTTAACTTTTAATTTTTTAATTTATAGTAATCTTTAAATCACCATTAATTTTAATTTTCTTTTTCACTTTCTGAACCGAATTTTAGAAATAGAGGGCCTTCTGCATGGCATAAGCATTGCATGAGATAAAATGATGGAGGACATTATATAAAGCGGTAACTCAGGAAGATACCTGAAGAGGTCCCAGAATATGGATACAATTTTTCAGTATTTACATGAAGGGGCCGTTTTATAGTCTCTTCTCTTGCTTGCGCACTGGCTATTTGCAAAAATAAGATTTAACGAAGAATACTATAACAACAATATTATTGTTCACATTCTCTCGAGAAAGCATAGTTCAAAAGAAAAGCTTCTGATATATTAATTTGATATAGGGCTTCACTGTAACTTTAAAAATCCATATCATATCATGTCATATAAAAAGTGATATTGGATTATGAAGTGATATAATATCCAATAATTTTATTTAAGAAATATCATATCATATAAAAAATAACCTAACATAAGATAATAATTTGTAACTTTAAAATTCCATATCATATCATATAAAAAGTGATATAATATCTTTTAATTTTATTTAAAAAATATTATATCATATTAAAAAATGACCTAATAGAATATAATATTATTTAAGGATTGTATAAAAAAGTAGTTTTAAATTTTAGTAAATACATACAAAAAGTCCACCAAATATGTAACACAACGTTATTAAACCAAGATTATGATAAACATTGTGAATCTATTTGGTCTTTCAAAAATCCACCAAATATGTAACACAACGTTATTAAACCAAGATTATGATAAACATTGTGGATCTATTTGGTCTTTCAAGGTTGTTTTGACATTATTTATTTGGAATTATTTGTTTTCTTATTTTTTTTTTGAGTTTTATTTAAATTAAAAGATCAAGATGTAGTAATGTATAGATATTTTTAGAATTTGAATATTAAGTTTAAGATAATATTAAAGAAAAATGTTTTATTTTCAATTTTTTTAGTGTCACAAAGGTTATAGTTTTTTTTGTATTTTTTGAATTGACTAAAAATCAATTTCATTATAAAGCAGTCTTATGAAAATTTGTTCTTATATTAACAATATTTATTTTGTACTTTATATTATTTCACATAAAAACATACTTTTGACATTTTAGATTTAAATAAGATTTCTGTTTTCTTTTTCCCTTTTACTCTACCTATAATTTCTCCTTAAATTTTGATATAATAATATTTTTAATATTATTTTTTTTCTTATTTTGATATATAATTTCCTCTTTATTCCCAATAAAATCTATTTAACTAAACATCTTTATATATCCCATCACCAATCTTTTATACCTTCTTATTGTATTATATTTTTATACATTCTTTATTATTTCGTTATTTTATCTTTTACATTATTAATATCTTATTATCATTTTTTATGCATATAGTTTTTATATTATCTTTTAATTAATTATAAAAAAATTTAAATAACATTTTTTTAATAAAATACATAATATTAAATCTTTAAATATATAAATAATATTTTTAGTTTAATTTTTTTAATTTATATTGGAAATTTATATTTTTTTACATTATGCATAAAATACCATGACATATAAGAATTGTAATATGTTTATTTGAAATAACTTTGGCTTCGTTTATATTACTAATTTTATTATTGACTTCCAAACAATAGTCTCAATATCTAACATTGTATAATGGAAATTGTAGAAATTTAGACTTCTGTGATCTGTCATAGTTATTAAGAATACTTCTGCGTGAATCACATATAAATTGACCTTTCAAAATTAAAATGAAAATTAAAAAAAAAAAACATAATACAAAATAATTTTAAAAAGTTATTTCTATTGTAAATAGTTTTTGTATTATTTTTAGTTAGATTGGTGTCACTATATCAAAAACACCCATCATAGCGACTAAACACCCTTTGCAAGAATGGTTAAAAATACCAAAATATTGTGTTTTTAATTAAACAACTTTCGCAAGCATGGTTAAAAAACCAAAGCATTGTGTTTTTAAAAGTAATAAATGCTTAAATGGTTAATATTCAATTGGGATTATCATCATGAACCTATTTGCATTATTTTTAGTTAGATTGTGTCACTATATCAAAAACACCCATCATAGCGATTAAACGCCTTTTGCAAGAATGGTTAAAAATATCAAAACATTGTGTTTTTAATTAAACAACTTTTGCAGGAATGGTTAAAAAGACGAAAACATTGTGTTTTTAAAAGTAATAAATGGTTAAATGGTTAATATTCAATTGGTATTATCATCATGAGCCTATTTGCATTATTTTTAGTTTGATTTGTGTCACTATATTAAAAACACCCATCATAACGATTAAACACCTTTTGCAAGAATGGTTAAAAATACCAAAACATTGTGTTTTTAATTAAACAACTTTTGCAGGAATAGTTAAAAAGACGAAAACATTGTGTTTTTAAAAGCAATAAATACTTAAATTGTTAATATTCAATTGGGTTATCATCATGAGCCTAATTGAAATGATGCTCAATAATAAGTAATTTTACCTCCAATGTATATGTATTTATTATAGTTCAAGCCAACAACGGAAAAGATCATACAAATTAGGAAATTGTATTGGGTTTTATTATTATTAAGTATTTAAATTAAGGAGTTATGAGTGAATTTCTAATCGTGATATGAATTTAATTTTATTTAAAAAGTTTTTTTTTAAAAGCCTAGATGGTATTACTTTAAAAAATCAAATTTTCAATACATCATTTTTATAGTCATTGTTAACATGTTCTATCATAGAGGTCAATCTGCCCAATAGGAAACTAGATATCTTCTACCACCTTCCTATAGAATAATTAGTCCAAAATTGCAAGATTTTTAATAACTTTAACATAACTAGATTATCTAGTGCATAATTAAAATACCTAAAACTACTGAAAATCATTTAATGGTTAGCATTTATAAGAAGTAATAAGTTATGGATCTTTCACATTAGATCCTGGAGGAGCACATGTAGTGGAAATGCATGGGTATGATGTTCAATTTCAGCTAGATGAGTGTCCATTCTCTCCATATAGAACTGTTGATTTCTTTGTCCTCATTTCAGATCCTCAAGACTTGCAAAAACATTGTACCTATCAGCTTGTCTCTTAGCAAGGACCCTAGTGAGTCTTTGTATTGCACCAAGAATGTTGCAACTCCAAAGGGCTCCTCAACTCAAATTATCAACCTGGGGTTTCTACAAACTTCAAGGTGACAATGCTATATGCACAATAGATAGGATTCAACTCACGCGAACCTTAGTTATGACATTAGAACAGAAGTGCTCAGAGAGCATTCCTCCTACTGAATTAAAATGAAATCTTGTTGATAAAGGTACAATTAGAAATTAATTCTAATTATGAAAGTGGAGATGACATTGACTCAACTTTTAAATACTACCTAATCAACTCATGAAAGGAAAAAGACTAATCTACTTGCAGAAAGAAAGTTGTTTTATCTTGCAAAATCCAACAAACTACCAAATCTACTTGGAGAAAAGAAGTTATTTTGTCTTGCATAATTAATCAAACTATCAATCAGAATTGCATGTACCATCTACCTAGTTCACACTTGCTTGTAAATCATTAACCTACTTGCATCATACTCGTGATAAAAAACTAACTCTATTATTTTTTTGCAGTGAAGAAAGGGAATGGTTGGAGTGGCCTAGTAGCTTTCCCTGGTCATAAAATCACAGTTAGGGGTCATCATTCATCTATACTAAGTCAAAGTTACAGTGGGGATCAAAACTGATGAATGAAAGTGATGTTATACGTTTGCAATAGGTCATTGTTGCGGGAGGTATGTAATGCTACAGGAGGGAATCCGAGTGGTTTTTGAAGGTGAAATTGTTGCCTTGATGGTATGGAGAGGTGGATGGAAGTTAAATAAAATGGAGAGAGGTTGGTTTGATCCCCTAGCCAAGCTCAGGACCTCTCAGAAGCTTGTCTTGCACTAGGATGCGTGCTCTCGGTATACCAGTAAAAATGACTTATAAAACATGGTTTTGGGATAGGGTTTGGAAATGGAAAGAGAAGATGAAGGAGCTCAATATGAAAGTGGTAAAGGTGCCCTTCCCTGCAGATCAACCATCCCTATAATCAATCACATGCATGCATCAATTTATCATTAACAAAATGAAATAGCTTATGATGGAAAAGACGAGTTAACTTTAAATAGAATATAATTTATTCAATAAAACTATTCTAATCACTAAAATGACATCTAAGCTATAGAAAGAAAATGTAAAACAGGACAACTAAGACTAATCTATTTCCAAGAAATCATAAAAACATTTTTTTTGGATGTGATTGTGAATCCTTCCACTCATTTTCCCACAAGAGAAGTGATGTAGAGGTTGCAATCACAATATTTTATCGATTAATCTCTATTGAAATGCAAGAAACTATGAACTTCTTGGAATCAATAAGAAACATAAGTATAATAAGATGGACCAAATCCTCTGGGTTAGGCCCAAACCCAAGGGTCTCAACCCTATAAAACTAACTCAAATGCAACTTAAAATCAAACTTCTCATTACCAAAAAGTGCAGGTCTAATACATCACATAAAAATTTAAAGTGACAATGTCAATCTTTAAGCTCAATAGCTACACCTAGCTTAATAATAATAATAATAATAATAAATAAATAAATAAATAAAAATAAATAAATAAAATATAAATAAATAAATTGAATCCTAACGAGCTCTTCTTCTAGTTTATTTATACAAAAGGGAAGTTGAAGCAGCTCCCTTGAAAGTAAGAGTGGTTCCCTCCTTGATCTCGAAAAAGGTGGATCTTATCCCTCTAGATGTTAACTTGGACTAGGATTCACTCGGTTTCCAATGAGTTAGAACTAGTGAGAGAGGATATTGTGATCCCAAGTTGAGTTTAGAGAGTTAAGGAGGTGGACAAACCCCATAGATTCTCTCGTAGTTGTATCCATCAAGCCCTTGCATAATAACAGCCTAAAAAATGCTTTATTTTCCTGCAATTAAACCACATTAGGCCACACGATATGACAAACACCTTTTACTCCTCTTACTAAGCATAATATAATAGAAAATGTGCATTAATATAAGAGAAGGATAGTTTTAAGGTTGGGGGATGGGATGATGATCTTCAAAATGTACCTACTAATGTGGCTCATCATCACCCCCCTTTTGAAAGTGTTTCTCACACTCTGAGAAACTCAGTCATCCATGTGAAGCTCTTTCATGGCCTTGTTTCCCTCCTTGACATCCCAAGGCTCCTGGGATGGTGTTCCCTCTTGTGGGTAAAAAACTGCATTCCTCTCTATCTTCGTCCACTCCTTTTGCTCTTCTACTTCATCTCTTCCTTCTTGTAAGCCTAGCAACAAGGGTGGAATAAGTTTGAGTCTACCTACATGATCCTCTTGTACAATGATGTTCTCTCAAATGCATTCCTTAACCTTTAAGGAGAATGATATTCTCTAATTTGTAAGCTATGGGATAAGGCATGTCATCTCCTCTAGCAAGATTCCAAACTTTTTGTTTGCAACATCCTAAATGTGTCTTCAAAGTGTAAAACGACTTGCTCCTGGGTAGCAATGTATTTTGGTGCTAAAGCAGCATCATTGGAGATGAGGCTATGATTATTAATGACAGTATTTGGGCTCACTAGCTTTGCCCTAATATACAATGGTTTCTTCTCCTCCTTTTCAATTACCTTTTTCACCTCCTAATCTCTTGTCTCCTAATGAGTCATCCAGGATGATAAAGACAACAGTTTCATATCTCCCAATCTTGACTTGATCCCAAAAATTCATATTTTTCAAAGTGAGGTTATGCATATAAAATTCCGCCAATTTTGACATGTCTTCCATGTTATTTTGGTTGCAAAATTCAACGAATTGCCTATAGTCCTGAAAAGGAAGGGATCCATACTGTGCCAAAGTTTTGATTTGGAACTGAAGCCATTGTTCTTTGAGAAAGAGGGCATAACAATTTAATGGTTGTCTGCATTGCAGGGCTTCCATGGGGAGACTTTCCACGGAGGGAAGTTGTGTTTCTTTTTCCTGCAGCCTCTCTCTCAACTTCATGTTTTTTGCCTGTAGTTTCTCCTTCATCATAGACTCTCTCATTCTCAAATCACTTAACTCTTTTCCCATTTCAATAACATTTTCTTCCATGAGGCCTACATCCTCTACATTCTTAGATTTAGTAATTTTCATCCACTTGTGGCTTCTACCTCTGTCTATCTCCATCTCATTAAGGAGTGGGATTGCAAATGTTTTAGGGATAATTCTTCCACCAATGAATTTGTAGTAGGATCCCAAGCTAGGTTGTGGGATAGGTTCTTGGAGTTATTTTAGGTATTTTCCAATAGTCCTTGAGGTGGTGGCTTCCTTTTGTAACTATTTCTTATGCTCATGTAGCTTCCCCTGTCTTTCCCGTAGAAGAATCTTCCCCTCCTGTAGAAAACCCTGATCCTACTGTAGCTTCCCTTTTTATTCTTCCTCAAAGGTAGATTGTGTCATTGGCTAGTTGAAGGTGACAAACATAGTGGTAGGCCTACTCATAGGTTCTATAGGTAACATCGTTTTAGCTTTAGGAGGAGTGACCTCCTCAATTTTTTCTTCACTAGGTCCTCTTTCTTCCTTTTTGCTTGGTGACTCATTAATAATTATAGGAACCTTTGTAGGAGTTTGTGGCTTCCCTTGTCTAATTCTAATGCTCTTCCTAGTTTTGAAATACATTTGACTTGGTCTTAATTGCTTGCACTTGGGCTTAA
>APFE030462674.1:0-10484 GCA_000404065.3 Pinus taeda | reverse complement strand
ATACTCCTTTTTTGTAATGGAAGTCTGGTTGAATTCAAAAAGATAAAGGAGGTCCTTGAGATGTTTATGAAAGCAACAAGAATGCTAGTAAATTACAGGAAATCTCAGCTTATAACAGAGGGCTTAAATAGGCAGGAGATAAGCCAGCTTTCGGCCATCCTCCCTCTTGAGACTTCAAAACTAGGGGACCCTTTCAAATACCTGGGGTTTTGGTTGAAACCTGAAAACTACAAAAATCAAGACTGGTCCTGGTTAGTAGCCAAAATAGAAGCTAGAATTTCAAATTGGAGTTTCAGATGGCTTTCTAGAGCAGGAAGATTAACTCTAATAAAATCAGTCCTTCTGGCAACTCCTGTATTTTGGGCCACACTGTCCTGGGTGCCCAGAGGAATCCTGGGAAAAATAAGAAGGATTTGCAGCAGATTCTTATGGGCAGGAGCAAAGGAGGAGTCTGTTTTACCTTGGATCGCCTGGGATAAAGTGGCAAGACCAAAATAATGGGGAGGATGGGGAATTAAAGATATGAATACTTTTACAGCCTCCCTGGCAGCAAAATCAGGGTGGATAATTATAAAGCTCGAAAATCTCTGGAAAAAAATAGTAAAAAGAAAATATATTGATCCTTCCCCATTAGAAGACTGGATTAGAAATCCCGAAAAAAGGGTGGGAAAGTGTCCACCATATGGAAAGCGACTGTTGAGGCTTTCAAAATCATTGAACAAGGTCTGTCTTGGCAGATTGGAAATGGTGAAAATATTTGAATTGGAAGGGATCCCTGGGTGGGTTGCAGCGAGAATTATGCTCTATCCCCCGGTCTGATAAGACACCTTGCCTCCAAAGGTTTTTTGTATTTAAATCAGGTGGAGAAGGTAGGATACTCATCCATATGGGGTCAAGCATGGAAGACAGGAGAAGAGCTGAATATCCAACCCCGCTGGTGGAATGAGTGGGAGACCTTCAAGCAAGAACTTTCCAGATCAAACGTAAGACTAAAGGACAGATCAGACCAGTTGATTTGGGCTTATGCGGATTCTGGAAGTTATTCTCCAAAATTTAGATACAAATTTCTCATGTCCAAAAGAGGCTGGGGAGATCCGGATTGGTGGGAAAAATCGTTATGGAAGTTAAAATGTCCAGCGAAAGCAAAAATTTTTTTCTAGTGTATCCTAAAAAGGAAAGTCCCAACTTGGGACACTCTCCAAGCCAGACACAAACAAGGACTGGGGAGGTTTTCTTTATGAAAAAACGATTCGGAATCGATGGACCATCTATTCATTGGTTGTCCAATAGTTAAAAAAGTATGGTCAGAGGTGAACAAGTACATTCAATTATCTATCTCATGGGAAGGGTTGTCTTTCGCTGAAGCTTGGAAAAAATGGTGGAACCAAATATCAGTTAAGAAATTAAGGAATTTGCCTCCTATCATCTGTTGGGGCATTTGGATTGCCAGAAACAGAAACATTTTCCAGGAGAAAGAAACAGAGGCAGTCTCAATTGCGGTACAATGTTTATCCATATTTTCAAATATCCCGGATTCGGAGGATGAGAAAGAACCCCGGAAGGTGGAAGAGGAGCAAATAAAGGAAGGTGTACCCTGGGCTTACTTTGATGGAGCATCCCAGAACAACAAAGTGGGTGCAGGCATCGTTATCCATTTAAACAACAACCACGCTCTAAAAGCTTCAATCGGACTGGGAAATGGAACGAATAACTATGCAGAACTATCAGCACTCAAGTTTCTTTTATGTTGGTTGATTCACAATAACACCCTCACAGTTCAGATTTTTGGAGACTCCTTAAATGTAATCAACTGGTTAAATGGACGTAGCAGTTGTCATAATTATGTTTTGCAACCTTTACTTGAAGAAATTCAGCACCTGAAAATTTCTTTTAATCTTTTGTCCATCCATCATATATACAGGGAACGAAATGATATGGTAGACAAAATTTCTAAAGTCGGTATTGAACAAGTTCTGGGCTGTTGGAGAATAATGGAGGAAATCAACGGGGAGAACCGCGTTTCGGACCAGCCTCCATATGCTCAAAACTTTTAACAAGGAATAGCAGAACAACGAACTCTATTTTTGTGTTTTTTGGTTTTATAAAATACAACTGAAATAGGTTCATGTTATAGTTTTAATGCTGCGAGGTATATGTATTTTTTGGGAACTTTTTCCATGGCATAGTAAGCACAAAAATGGAAATAGGACAGACTCATGAAATCAGAAAGAGCAATGACCGTGTGTTGGGGGAAATGATCTCTTCTCTGGAAGAGGAAAGTTATATTTTTTTGAGCCATTTTTTGTGCAGGCAAAAACTGTTATAACAGCAATAGATGTTGTGAATGTATATGCAACTTTTTATAGCAATAAAAAGTTCGTTTTTTTTTCTTGGAAAAAAAACACATGGGTATGAGCTCACAATTAGATCATTATGAATTAAAACAAAGATGTGGATCCTTTAACACTGGAAAAGAAAAGGTACCTATGCTATGGAGACAAGGACATGAGTCCATGTTTTGAATAAGGGTGCAGAATCCTTACTCCCCAACAGTAAGCTACCAATTCCCAAAACAAGCAAAGGAATTACAATGAACCTTGGTGAATTAATGCAGCAATTAATTAACCAATATGAAAAGCATTATGTTATAGTTAGGGGTTAATTAAAGGCATCAGTTATAGATGATGGGTAATTAATATATGCATAAAATAGCACTTAAAAGTTATTATATATAGATATATATATATATTATATATATATATACTATATATATATATATATATATATTAATGATAAAAAGATTGTGTATATAATGGAGACTTGATTAAACAAATATTAAGTTTAAAAACACACACGTGTATAAAATATATATATAATGATTAAATAAGATTTGTGTATATAATGGAATTGATTAAACAAATATTAAGTTTAAAAACACACATGTGTATAAAATAAAAACATTAAACAAATATATCAATATTGAATTAAGTAATCTTGGGTAAATAATAAATATTAGGAAATTCGGAAGGCAACACAGCCATTCAAAATACGTTATTTTGAATTTTTTTAAACCTCATTAATGAGAGAAATTGCATGTGAGAATGAGGTGTCCATCGAGGAACAATTCTAATGTTTATAAATATAAAGATACATAGACATTGAACAAAAGAGCCTCATGTAAATAATAAATATTAGGAAATTTAGAAAGCAACATGTAGCCATTCAAAATATGTTATTTTGAATTTTTTTTAATTCTTATTAATCAGAGAAATTGCATTTGGGAATGAGGTGTTCATTGAGGAACAATTTTGATGTTTATAAATATAAAGATAAATGAGAGAGAGGGGAAAAATAAGGGGACGTCCTACCACAATTTAGTATGTAGACTAAGTGAGAATCTTATATACAATGAGAGGTAAGTTGTGACATATTGGAGTCTCATGGTGTTCAAAACATGAGAGTTAGCCCATAGAGCTCTCGGAGAATTCAAGATACATTGAGACAAAAATTGTGATCTATTGGGGTCTCTTGGTGGTCAAAACCTAAGAATGAACTCATAGAGTTGTGGGGTCTTAGGGGAAGGGTTTCCCTGAGAAAGAATAGGTGGATAATGAGTTTGAAATCGACAAATAGAAAGAAATTGGTACTTAGCATAGATAACAACAACAAAAAAGTAGGGCTAAAGAGGGGTTTTTTTGTAACTTTAGGGAGGATTGGGAGGTTAATATGAGGATTGATGAAAGAGTTAATCAAAATTATATGTGTGTGTGTGACAAAATGTTTTTGCATTCCTACGTATTGAATTGATTAGTGCATATATCATGATTGATACAGCTTGGAGCATGAAAATAATACCAACGTTGTGAATCAATGAGCTAGTGCGAGTGTAGCATAGAAGCATAGATTTCCCTATTGATATGGATACATGAAAGACTATTAAAGTTCATTTTCCAATCTTGAATATTTAAATTAAGTATGATAATGGGAGCATGATGTTTTTACAATAACACCTGTGGAAGGAAATGTATTTCAAACTAATATGACCTTGAAAGTGCATGTATTTCAAAATAATTCATTTATTACTTGAATACGAGTGGTTGTGTATGTGTAGACTAAGGTTGAGACCTTGTCAACCAACACATGGGTATGGGTTCACAATCAAATCATGATGACTTAAAACAAAGATGTGGAGCCTTTAACACTAGAAAAGAAAAGGTACATATGTCGCAGAGACAAGGTCGTTAGTACATATTGCATACAAAGCCATGGGTTCAAATAAATAAGGGTGTAGAATCCTTACTTGCCAACAATAGGCTACCAATTCCGAAAACAAGTAAAGCAATTATAATGAACATTGATTAATTAACTGCTAGGAAAAGCATTATGTTATAGTTTGAGGTTAATTAAAGGCAACAATTATACGTGGTGAGTAATTATAATATGCATATAAGCATAAAATGTATTTGGTATGTTTTATCAAAATATATATAATGATTAAATACAATGTGTGTATATAATGGTATTGATTGAACAAATATTAAGTTGCACACACACACATAACATTAAACAAATATATAGATATTGAATTAAAGAATCTCATATAAATGATAAATATTAAGAAATTTGGAAGGCAACAAGTAGTCATTTAAAATATGTTATTTTTATTTTTTTTAATACCTTATTAATGGGAGAAATTGCATGTGGGAATGAGGTGTCCATCAAGAAAAAAAAAATGATGTTTATAAATATAGATATTGAATTAAAGAATCTCAAGTAAATAATAAATAGGAAATTCGGAATGAAACATGTAGTCATTCAAAATATGTTATTTTGAATTTTTTAAAAATCTTATTAATGGGAGAAATTACATGTGGCAATGAGGTGTCCATCGAGGAACAATTCTGTTGTTTATAAATATAGAGAGAAATGAGGGAGAAAGGGGGAAACAAAGAAAAATGAAAGAAGGTGTTGTCAAATTTTAGTATGGAGACTGAGTGAGAATCATAGATACAATGAGAGGTAAGTTGTGACCTATTGGGGTCTCTTGGTGGTCAAAACATGAGAGTGAGATCATAGGTCTATGAAAGAATTTCAGATACAATGAGATAAATTGTGATCTATTGGGGCCTCTTGGTGGTCAAAACATAAGAATGAACTCATAGAGTTGTGAGATCTTAGGGGAAGGGTTTCCCTGAGAAAGACTAGGTGGATAATGAGTTGGAAATTGGTAGATAGAAAGAAATTAGTAGTTGGGATAGATAAAAAGTAAAGCTAAAGAGGGGTTTTTCTCTAAATTTACAAAAGATTAGGAAGATTATGAGGTTAATATGAGGATTGATTAAAGAGTTAAATGACCATTGTATGTGTGTGTTGTGTGTGTGTGTTTGAGAGAGAGAGAGAGAGAGAGAGAAAACGTCTTGATATTCCTAAATATTGATTTGATTAGTGTATGTATAATGATAGATACAACTTGGAATATGGAAATAATATTAATGTTGTGAATGATTAAGCTAATGTGAGTGTGGCATAGAAGCATAGATTTCCCATTTGATATGGGCACATGAAAGACTATTAAAGTTCATTTAACAAACTCTAAGATTTAAATTAAGCATGATAATGGGAACATGATGTTTTTACAATAACACCTATGGAAGGAAATGTATGTCAAACTAATATGACCTATGAAAGTGCATATATTTTGAATTAATGAATTTATTACGTGAATACTATGTGTGTGTAAACTAAGGTTGAGGCCTTGTCAATCACATCATGATGACATAAAACAAAGATGTGAAGCCTTTAACACTGGAAGAGAAAACGCACCTATGCCACGAAGACACGAATGAGAGTCCATATTGTCTAATAAAGTCATGGGTTGTAAGAAATAAGGATGGCGAATCCTTTGTCCCCAAAAGTAAGCTACCAATTCCCAAAGTAAGCCAAGCAATTACAATGAACCTTGGTGAATTAATACAATAATTAATTAACCATTACTAAAATCATTATGTTATGGTTTGGGGTTAATTAAAAGCCTCAGTTATAAATGATGTGACGGGTAATCATATATAAACATAAAATGTATTATATATATGTGTGTGTGTGTGTGTAAAATGTGTGTATATAATGGCAAGATTTTTAAACAATATTAAGTTTGTTTATAATATATATATATTATATATAAAACGCTTAAACAAATATATAGATTTATTGAATTAAAATAAAGTTGTTTTATATTAATATATATTTAAAACATTAAACAAATATAGATATGAATTTAAAGATCTCATGTAATAATAAATATTAAAAAAAATAGAAGTACTTTTTCAAAAGATGTTATTGAATTTTTAAAACACTTTATTAATGGGAGAAATTGCATGTGGGAATGAGGTGTCCATCTAAGAGAAATTATGATGTTTATAAAGATATATAGATATTGAATTAAAGAATCTCATGTAAATAATAGATATTAGGAAAGTCAAAAGGAAACATGTAGTCATTCAAAATATGTTATTTTGATTTTTTTTTAACTTAATAATGAGAGAAATTGCATGTGGGAATGAGGTGTCCATCAAGGAACAATTCTGATGTTTATAAATATAAAGAGAAATAAGGAATAAAGGGGGAAATCAAAGAAAAATAAAGGGAGGTGCATAAGGTCATTCCAAATCTGTTATTTTGATTTTTCTTTAAATTTTATTAATGGGAGAAATTGCATGCAGGAATGAGGTGTCCATCTAGGAGCAATTCTGATGTTTATAAATATAAAATCTCATGTAAAATAATAAATATATTTTCACACAACGTGTAGTCATTCAAAATATATTATTTTGTCTTTTTTATGTGATTTACAATATATTATTTTGTCTTTTTTATGTGATTTACGCCGAAGCTCTTCTTATAAATATTATTTTGATTTTTTTAAAACTTATTAATGCATGTGAGAATGAGGTGTCCATCAAAGAACAATTTTGATGTTTATAAATATAAAGAGAAATGACGGAGAAAGGGGAAAATCAAAGAAAAACTGGGGAGGTGTCGTCAAAATTTAGTAGACAGACTAAGTGAGAATCTTAGATACAATAAGAGGTAAGTTATGACTTATTGGGGTCTTTTGGTACTCAAAACATGAGAGTGGCCCAGATCTATGGGAGAATCTGAGATACAAAGAGAAGTAAATTGTGATCGATTAGGGTTTCTTAGTGCTCAAAACCTGAGAATGAGTTTAGGGTTTCTTGGGGTCTTTGGGGAGGGTTTCCCTAAAAAAGAATCCAGTGGATAATGAAGTGGAAATCGGCAAAAAGAGAAGTAAATTGTGATCGATTAGGGTTTCTTGGTGCTCGAAACCTGAGAATGAGCTTAGGGTTTCTTGGGGTCTTTGGGGAGGGTTTCCCTAAAAAGGAATCCAGTGGATAATGAAGTGGAAATCCGCAAAAAGAGAAGTAAATTGTGATCCATTAGGGTTTCTTGGTGCTGGAAACCTGAGAATGAACTTAGGGTTTCTTGTGGTCTTTGGGGAGGGTTTCCCTAAAAAAGAATCCAGTGGATAATGAAGTGGAAATCTGAAAATAGATAAAATTAGGGTTTCTTGGTGCTCAAAGCCTAAAAATGAGCTTATATAGCTCTAGGGTTTTTGGGGAGAGGAACAATCGAGTGGATAATGAAGTGGATGAAGTGGAAATCGACAAATACATCACATGTGAAGGGGAATGAGCCACACAGGTATTGTTAAAAACTTGAAGCAGGAATAGTGTTTACTTACATATTTGGAAGCAAAGTAATTTTATTTATTTACATGAAGTAAGTAATTTGTTTATTTCCTGCTCTCTCTCGGAGAAGAGTTATTAGTGTTATTTACTAAATCTTATAAAAATAATTTTGTTTCATTAAAGCAAGTAATTTTGTTTATTTACAAGTCTTTGAGCAAAGTTATTTGTTTTATTTACTAAATATAGTTTACTAAATCATGTAAAAGTTAAATTTCTTACAGCTATCATATACTAAAATTTTATTTTCCGTGCATAAAGTTTTATTTTAATAGGGAAATTTTACACATTTCATATAACATACTAATATTTTGTTTTTGAATTAGTATTCATATTTTTTTACGAAACCCTAATAAGGTTTTATTTTCTAAATGCGGACGTTTGTGATTCATGATCATATACAAGTCTCTTCCGATAAATCTCACAGAATTTCTTTTCCAACCACTTATTATGGTTCATCATCTTTATTTTCTAAATGCAGGCTTTTGTGATTCATGATTCTTTACTTTCTAAATGCAGGGTTTTGTGATTCATGATCATATACCAAGTCTCTTCCGATAAATCTCAAAGAATTTTTAGAGTCCACACTTTTCCAACCAGTTACTGTGGGGGTTCATCTACTATGGTTCATCATCTTTGTCCTCATGAGAATGCTTCGAAAAGCGTCCTAAAAATTCTTTGTGATTTATTCAGAAAAGACTTGGTAGGTTTGTTTAGGAAGTTTTGCATGTGTTTCATATAACATATATGATATTTACTATTTTATTTTCGTAATTAATATTTATATTTTATTTTAATTATAATGAAGTATTAAACTTAAATGCATGTGCTAACCAATTTTTTTTTGTTAGTGAAGGGCTTTATTTTTATTTCTTTTTATTACATTTGATTAATGTTGATGGCTTCCAATTTTAAATTACAAATTACAAATTTGGTCTTTTTCTTTTTTTTCTTTTAAATGGATGATTGGATTGGGTTAGAGTTTGGACGGTTTTGGGATAGTTTAATTCCTTTGAAAAATAGGTTTTATAGTCAATCTCTCACATGAAATTTGAATTTAAAATTTGGAAAAACTAAATTTCACACCAATCACCATAAAATAGCGGAGGTACATCCTTCTCCCTTGCTCCTGGAAAAATAGACCCAATGTGGACAGACTAATTTCTGACGTACTTCAGATTCTTTAGATCAAATGAAACATATTCTTTTCGGTAAAGAACTCTATATCAGCACATGTTAAGATATGCACTTGAAATGGTATATGAAAAGCCATAAGGAATCTATGACTTATGTCTTCATATTTTTCTAGAATTCATATCAATCCTATCAATTTCGGAACCATCCATTAACACAGGGACTTTTCTTTCCTACTAGAAAGGAAGAAGAGACTCGTTCGTCTCAGTTGGAAGGGAATTGAGATTATAGACTATTCTGAGAAAAGAACTAATTGAATTCAAAAGCCTGTTGAAAAAATAGATTTTCATAGGGAAAATATATGATAAGGGATACGTAATCCTTACGGGGGCAAAGAGGAAATAATTCCATATAGAGTATTTCAATTTGAAACAAAGATTCAACATTACTGGATCCTTATGGAATAGAATATATTACCATACATGATATGGAAAACATCTTCAACCATTAAATAGAATTTGAATTTAAAACTTGATGAAAACTAAACCCACACAAACCACCCAACGCCTATTCTGATTTTTCTATCTTCTTTTTAAAATAGTAACCTTAACCTGCAAAACGGGAATTGAAACGAATTGAATCCTCTCCATTCGCAGATTTGGAGGTTGGGCTGCGCGGACGTGTCGTGTAAACAATCTACCAAGATTCGAGGTTGTTCTCGGTATGTTGGATCGGAATTACCTCTCTCATTATAACTTCATGTTTCTATTCATTAATCTATAATTATTGGTGAATTGTGTATCATAGGAAAAGAGTGCAATTTATTAATCAATTTAAAGCATTGGGCTTTATATACTGATCAGTGTGATAATGGCAATGCTTAAATGTCCAAGTCCTATAGTGATATATTAATTTTGTTAATTTTGTATATAGATTAGAGTTGAGGATAACAGTTATATATGGTTTATTTCGATCATTTTTCTATTGTTTATAGGTGTTTTAATTTGATTGGTAAAATTATAAATTTTTAAATTTTAATAATTTTGTTTATAAGTTTAAAAAATTATATATTATTATATATTGTAGGAAGATATTTATCTGATATTTAATTAAAATATATATAATTTATAATTATATATTGGGAATGATTTTGTGGTTTTATTATTTAGGTCATTACACTAGTAAGGGATTAGAATAAATAAGTAGAGGGAACACATATCATATGCTCATAATACATTGAGTCAATACTTACTCCACAAATAGTCCAGTCTTTTTACTGTTGGAATAATCAAAATCAATCTCAACCAATTTTGGAGATCATAGTTTCAAAGAGGCAAGACTGTTGGAATAATCAAAATCAATCTCAACAAATTTTGGAGATCATAGTTTCAAAGAGGCAAGAAGAGGGAGATCTTATTGTTGAGAAGATACCCACATAGTGAGGTAACATGCTTCTCATATAAAAGCACGAAAGCCACCAAAGGGTGAAATATAAGAAGTTCACAAAAACAATTAGGAAGGAAAATTTATGAGAAGATACCCACATAGTGAGGTCGGATGTTTCTTGTATAAAAGCTCGAAGCAAAA
>APFE030462666.1:51773-69945 GCA_000404065.3 Pinus taeda | reverse complement strand
TGCTCTACTAGCCCTTTGAATTCCTTCAAAATAAATTTTCAAACCAATCTTAAGCAAAAATTTAAAATAATCTACACATCTTTTTTTTCACTTTGTAGGAGCTTGATATTGCCTCTGATGTATTTCTATACTTTCAGATCATCCAGTTCTAAAATTACAATATGTGGTAGCTCTCTGTGTCCTCTTTCCAATGCCACCAGTCTGATCGAAATTGGATTCTCCAAGGAAGAGTTATGCAAAATCTCCCATAGTGACCTGATTATAGACTAGTTCAGTAGAGAGAACTTGTACGACGTGCCACGAGTCACTGTTTCGACCTTTGGCTCTGAAAAATATATACAAGAAACTACAGTCCATCCTCTTTCTGCACATTCTTACGAAATTTCAATCCAATGCCCAGAGAAAAAGTTAGGATGATTTTCCCCAGGTCACTTGTTTGGAATGTAATTTAGGAGTCTGCAAAAAGACCAACTTCCTCAGATCATATCTCCGAAAATATAGCGCAAACAGCTCTAAAGTTCGGACCCGAGATTCAGCGTGGTGTCTTCTCAAGTGGGTTTTGTTTTTAGCTTCGGAAGCATCGCAGAAACTAAGTTATAGTGAAAATTCCACGATAACCTGTTTGGAGCAGCGAAGCCCTAGAATCCAAAGCTCTGATACCAAATGTTATGAAACCAGCGCAAGAAAAAGATAGAAAAGATAGATCAACGCCTTAAAATTCAGCCTCTTCGAGGGGGAAACCTCCTTTACATTACGTAAATGAACAACTCTTTCATGATTCAAATGACAAAACCTCCTTTCTATATATAGGAGTCTAAGGAGTCACAATATAACCCAACCGACCTAACAATAATAATATAAAGCCACAAAAATAACAATAGAGGGATTCTATGGGGCACAATAATAACAATATGGGGGCAATAGGGGCACAACAATATTAATAAGGGGTACAACTACAATAGTAATGGGGTAATCACTAGTATTATAGGGACCCAACATCGTTTTTTAGAATCACATTGAAATCCCTTGCAATGATGCTCTTGTGAGAATGTTCAATTTTTTTTAAAGCTAGGAGAGTGTTCTAATAGTTTTATTTTTCCTTGTAGGCATTCGACATATAGATATTGAATACATTATAATTGCTTTCTCAATTGCTGATGAAAGAAAATAATATCCATTGTTGAGTATAAAATTCTAATATGTGAGATCCAAAAGTAAGAAAGGACAATTCCATATCATGCATGGCCCCCCTGGAAGAGAAGCTCCATCTGAGCTAGATGATATGCCATCACACTTGCTCGATTGCTACATGCATGTTTTTAAGGCTTCAAAATCTTTCAACTTGGTCCCCTGGTGAAGAGAACTATATATTTTTTAGATTTAATTAAAAAATTTCAATGCTTCTTTATATGGACTACATAGTTCTCTCCAAATCCAGGAGATTATGTCTAATTAACTTGGGGTTTTACCACCTTGTGATGGAGCACATTGACACTAGATTTTTGGCATTTCCAAATCTAGCTACTAAAGTATTTTCTATAGTGGTTTGGATCTCTAGAATATTTTCTTCGTTTTTTCTTTTTTCTTTTTCTTTTGTTGGCTTCCTGCCAACTTTCTTGGGTAATTTTTCTTGTGTTTAAACTTTACTCTGCTTTGTCTTCTTCTAATTGCTAATGGGCCTTTTTGATGGTAAGAACACCGGTAGAAAATTTCTTCTTATATGGAATATTATTTATTTATTTTAGCTAGTTTGATATAGCGCCCTTGTTGGTTGAAGGAGACACAGTTTCTTGGTTCTTAGAAAAAGAATGCATGCTGGGTGGAAATGATGTTGCAGGGGTGGGGTTCGAAATTGCCAAGATTTAGAAAAAGGATTGAGCTATCTGTGGATAGTATCATACTTGATTGATTTAAAAATTGAGCTTTCTCCTTTGGTTTAGCTTGGAGATTTTTGTGCGTGTTTTTGTATATTGGCTAGAATGGATCTCGGTTGCTTGCAGATGTGACACTGCATGTTTGGAGTTGGAAGGGGTTGAGAGACCTAAAGTTTGAGGGACTGATTTGGATTGCACAGTGGTGGTTGGTTGTTTAGGATTCATTTTTATTCCTTATGGTTTGCCTTTGATCATCTTTGCCTGGAACTGATTTACATGCTTGAAGATTTTTTTCACAATCCTTTGCAAAATGTTCATATTCATGGGCATGTTTAGAATTTGAATGGTAATTACTCATGGTCCAAGGTTTGAGCATGTTTCAATTACCTAGGGCCAAGAGGATTTCTTTGAGGAGACCTCCACATAGATTCTTACACGTGCAAACATACCATCGTTTGGTTTTGACTCGCTTATATGGTGATCCAAATTATCTCCAATGCTACATATTATACGTTGTATATGGACCGATTTGGATTGCATAGTGGTGGTTGGTTGTTCAGGATTTATTTTCTTCCTTACGGTTTTCCATTGATCAACTTTATCCGAAACTGATTTAGATGCTTGACACTCCATATTTGGAGTTAGTTGGAAGGGGTTGGGAGACCTAAAGACGGATTTGGATTGCATAGTGGTGGATGGCTATTCAGGATTCATTTTCTTGCTTACGGTTTGCCATTGATCATATTTGCCTAGAACTGATTTAGATGCCCAACATTTTTTTTCACAGTCCTTTGCAAAATGTTCATGTCAGTATGTTTTGAATTTAAATAGTAATTACTCATAGTCCAAGGGTTGAGCATGTTTCCAATTATCTAGCTTCAAGAAAATTGCTTTAAGGAATCACCTTTGAAGATCAACCTCCACACAAATTCTTGCACATGCAAACATACCATCCTTTGGTTTTGACTTGTCTACCATACTATACATATCAGGTGCTAAATCTTACACGGTATATTCATTCTAATGATGAAGAGGCAAATGTAAGAATACCAACCTTTGGTTTTGACTTGTCTACCATACCATACATATCAAGTGCTAAACCTTACATGGTATATTCATTCTAATGATGAAGAGGCAAATGTAAGAGGTGAACCATACTGGTATTGCCAAGGGAAAAATCATTTTCAGGTTTGAAATCTAGAGTCCATTTATTTAAGCACATTCCTCGAGTGACGAAAAAGTAAGGGATGTTCTTGAAGTTGAAATCTCTATTTTCTTTGGCTTCAAGTATAAAGGTGTTTAAACCTTTTCTGTGAAAGTAATGATTAAGTTTTCCTTTCATTAACACTTGCCAATTTCTTTGGACATAGTCTCCCATGGACATGGGACATGACTAAATGCCCATGAACTGATTCATCAAACCGTAGTCAACCAAAGCCAATACCATATGTCTTGATGAAGAGGCAAGTAAAGGAGCCTTCAAGACTTTCACAAATTGTGTAGGTTGGGATTTTGGAGTCTTCCAAAGCATTGAGAACAAAATGCAGAAGGTGAATGCTTTGGGACCTGGAGGGGGGAATTCCCCTCTATGACTTCAATCCATATCCAAAAACCTCAAATTTAAAAGTTGTTGTCTTATACTTCTCTGTGTAGTAGTAGTGTTGATTTCCTCTGAAATTTAGTTGAATTTATTATGTTTCTATTTTTTTGGGAAAAAAATTATAACTTAAAATAGAAAGTACATTCCAAAGGCGTTTTAAAAGAGAGGAAACAGATGATGTGAAGGAAAATCACTAAATCTGCAAATTGAGTCTACGTAACTATAGTCACCAAAATTCGTTCCAGTATAGATTTTCAAAATATCTTTTGCATCCTACTTACCAGTATTCAAATATGAACCTCACAGGTCACTGAAGTAGATTTCATTCTGGCCAGTGAGGACGTTGCCCTTAAATTCTTTAGTAATTAGCATAGCAAGATTTAAGGGTTCCTTGGATAGAGGATCAACCTGACCATTAAAATTTTGGATGGGTAAAAGAAATTTCTTAAAACTAGCCAACACACTCTAACAAATGCATGGCAGTGTTGATAAGTCTCAATTGGATTATGCGACCTTGATTTTGCAGGATGATTTTGGAAATAAATTTGCAAATAAATTATTACAAAGTTATTTGATTCCGATTCTGGAATATTTGTATCACTGAGGCTAACTCAAAAAAAATTTGAACGGATGACCTCTCAAGAGCAAAGATGCTTTAATAATTAAACTAATCCTTTATATTTTCGGTGGGATTTTGATTCAAATTTTGATAATTGAAATGATAATGTAATTTAATGAATTCACAATTGTGTATAAATACTATTGTTGGACTGATCTAAATTATTATCAGAATTTTAATTGGAATAACTGATCATATTGAATAACTCTTTTTTTTTGGATGATTTTAATAAAACAATTTAATTAATCCCCTCGAATGCAAATGAATGGCCACCTAAATCACGAACACTTAGTCTCATCGAACGCAAACTATTGATGAACTAAATCACGGACACGACAACATCTCGTAAACTATAAATAAGAGTTTTAAATAAATATAAATAAAAATAAACTGTAAAAATAGTAAAAATAAGTAAAGTGAACAAAAAGTAAAATAAAATAAGAAAGAGTTAAATTAAGAGAACTATAAAAATAGTAAAAATAAGTAAAGTTATTAAAAAGTAAAAATGAATAAAATAAGAAAGAATTATATTAAGAGAATTACTAGATTAAGTTAAAGTTAAAATAAAGAAATAAAAGTTGCATGTTGACACATGGAGTGTGTGCATGAAGTTCCCTTCCAGTGTTTTCTCTATTTAATAGACGGTGAGGAAGATGAGAGATCATTCCATCATTCCATCATTCCATCATCTATTCTCTTGGGAGAAAAGTGTGGTGAAACAAGGGATTCCCTGGTAGTAGTATGTTGATTGAGGGCTCAGGGGTGGCCAGTTGTAGAAAGATTATATGCAGCTGAGCCTACGGTTGGGTGGAGAGTCGTCTTCAAAAATTTGTTGCGGTTAGCAGATTCAAATAGTGTTCAATTCCAAAATCACTAGTAAGTGATATCATCGCCACAGGTAAGTTGTCTCTACTCATATTCCCGAAACGTGATGTTAAATAGTTGATAAATTGTGTGTTGATTATAAATAGCGTAATTAATCTAATTAGTTGCATGTTTTAATTTCGGGGTTGTTACATATGGTATCAGAGCAAAGTTACAACACTTGAAGCCTATGAGTCGTGCCATGCATATTTGTTTTGGTTAAAAATCTAGATGTAAATTGAGTTTTTGATATTGTTAATTACGTCTATAATGTTAATTAATTAGTTAGAGAAATAACCTAATATATCAGTGTTTTATCTTGAGAAAAAAAATATTTAATAAAAATAATTTCATTTTCCTTGTGAAAATTTAAGGAAAATTTAAAAATATATATTTTAATAGATTTAAATAGAAATAAAATATTAAGACAAAATTGTTATAATTATTAAATAAAATAATCTATTTATATGTGGAGATTTTGTATTCGAATTTCCATGTCATTATATTCCAAGTTATTGGTGTGTAAGTACTTTCTTTTAAAAATAAAATTTTTCTACGCCTCTTGCTACTCTTACTCTTCTTGCACACTGAGCCTCCACCAAAGCCTCCTCCATGAGAAGAATACCTAAGCATGATTTGAATCCATGATCTCGTCAATCGGGGTTTAGCGTGTTCATACCACTATCCACCTCCTACTGGTTTCTCCGACGATGAGGATTTTAATTCTTAAAAAGTCGTAGTGTCCTTCACCATTTTTATTTTTCAAAGGGTTCTTGTCCAAGGCGGGAATCAAATAATTTTGTTCTCTGCGGTTTGTCTCTTCTCAAAATTCCCCTCCTTAGCTATGAATCGGTCCCTTCCGCATTTTCTTGTGCCATACTTTACATTCTTTGGTTTTTTTTTCTTAATATTCTTATCCATGAAACAAAAGATTAAGAGTTTTCTTCACATGAAACTATTGACTTGGAGAGGCATTGAATGGATTGAACCCCCCTCCTGTCGTTTCACGGCTACTATGTGTTAAACTTTTTGATATTTGAAACTTGTCAACATGTAAACTTTTGATCAAAACAATAAACTTGCCACATAAGATACAATAATTCAAATTCACCACATGCAATTTAATTAAAATAATATTGCATTAATTCGAATTGAGTAGCAGTTAGAGATAAATTACCTTTTTTGTGTGAGTGGAGTAGGTTTTTAAGAAGTAAAATTTTATTGTATTTATTGGAAATTATATAATAAATTGACTGATTGTGAAGTTAGTGGTAATAATTAATAGTTGTGGAAACTAATATGATTTTCAATTTTATATATTACATAATATATAATTGCATAGTATGTATGTAGATACTATTAATTGTTATTTTAAATTTATCAAAAAAATATGTTGATATATTTAATATGTGTTTAAAATTTAAGTGAGTTAATTTAGGATATAACTTGGAAAATATTTGTAATAATAGAATAATTTGTATTGGAATTTTATCATATAATTTAATATAATGAAACTTATGATGAATATATATTAATATTATATATGATTTTAAAAGGTTTGTTTGTATTAGGTGATAAAGGATATTTTGACATATATGATTTACGAAAGATATAAATATATAAAGATGAAGGTTTACGTAATATAGTTTAATATATTCTAATTGGGTAGTATGATATTTTATGTAATTCTTGAATAGGATGATTGGTTGAAGTGCACACCTATTGTAAAAAATAGGGATATAATGATATGTCCAAAACAAAACAAAAGAAGAAGAAAAAAATGGCACCCTTTTATATGCCCCCTATAGAATGATGATTTTCATAAGGTGATAATGAAATTATGGTAGTAGACATGTACTAATGAATCCATGAATAAATTGACATGCATATCATGTTATTAATAATGTAAAACTAAAAGCTTGACATGAACATGCAAAACCAGTTTTGAACATATGGGAATTAAAGCGACAATAGCTATTTGGCGAATATGTGAGGAAATAAGGATGTAATTTCATGGAAGTAATGAGTATAAACCTAAGATAGCAAGAAACTGGATTTAGGAGAATAGTAAGCCTATTATTACAATAATATGGTGGAAAAAGATATATAAATAGACAACAATCTTAAGAAGAAAGGAAGATTTCTATGTTTGATTTCCAACATTAGCAGCATGGACGAAGGAAAGAGGAGGAATTTGCACATTTTCTAATGAGAATAATGAATGGTATCTTTGTAACCACAACCAACTCTTGAATAGGATAATTGGTTGAAGTGCACACCTATTATAAAACATAGGGATATAATGATATGTCCAAAACAAAACAAAAGAAGAAGAAAAAAATGGCACCCTTTTATATGCCCCCTATAGAATGATGATTTTCATAAAGGTGATAATAAAATTATGGTAGTAGACATGTACTAATGAATCCATGAATAAATCGACATGCATATCATGTTCTTAATAATGTAAAACTAAAAGCTTGACATGAACATGCAAAACCAGTTTTGATCATATGGGAATTAAAGAGACAATAGCTAATTGGTGAATATGTGAGGAAATAAGGGTGCAATTTCATGGAAGTAATGAGTATAAACCTAAGATAGCAAGAAACTGGCTTTGGGAGAATAGTAAGCCTATTATTACAATAATATGGTGGAAAAAGATATATAAATAGACAACAATCTTAAGAAGAAAGGAAGGTTTCTATGTTTGATTTCCAACATTAGCAGCATGGAGGAAGGAAAGAGGAGGAATTTTCACATTTTCTAATGAGAATAATGAGTGGTATCCTTGTAACCACAACCAACTCAGAAGGAGGAGAATAAATTAAACTCATAGTTACAATATAATCTTGAAGAATAGAGATGGGGAAGAAGTAGGGGCAACTTATAATTTTTCTGGAAGGGGGTGATATCACCATTTGATGCACTTTATATAATGTGTTGGTGTTCATAAATGAAGAACACACTTGACTTATGTTATGGGCATGCTCTGTGAAGTTCATGGGAAGAAAAAGGAGGAATTTACAAAAAAATAAATAAATGACAATGAATGTTAACCCCCATAACAATGGCCAACTTAGATTAATGAGGTGAAAAAAAAAATTAGTTAGTGATAGATACTTAAGGTGGCTGAGTGAAAGTGTCACAACAAGGGTAGAAATCAATAAGAATGGGTAGCCCTTTTTACAACATAATGGAAGATTTTGGAAGTCATAACCTGGTAATCTAAATGTATTCTTCAAAGGAAAAAAAAAAAAAAACTTGGTAGCAAATGGTTGTGGAATCATATAATTATTTCTATAGAAGAACATGATGAGAATCACTATAATTTTGATTTAAGAATGATGCATATAAGGAAGGAACATCGACAATCAACTAATGAAATTGAATTTACAAGGGCCCTGAAATGTATGAAAACATTGGATCAAGGAAGTAAATCCACAATAAAATTGATTGGTTGGAGGAAGATAAATTATGTGAGTAGAAGAGCAGTAACAACATTTCCAGGTGAAATAATTTTATGCATTTAAGATAGGAGGAAAAGAAACCATAATAATATTTCCACCTTTGAAGCTAGTAGACATGGAACATTAGGAATTTAAGGCTATTGGAGAAAATAAAAATATATCTATGAATATTTGGTATGAGGAAGTGAAGGAGTGATTCATTCAAGAAGAAAGTTATCTCAAGGATACAAATGAGTGGATTTATGAACATGATTACTAATGATCAAAGTGATGAGCTATATAATTTAGAAGTATTGAGGTATGAAGTTGTGAGCACTTTTATTTGGTAACAAATTATAAGTGATAAAATAGGAAAATGTTTCAAGGATAACGATTGTTTAACTTTTGGAAAAAGAAATACAGTATGTAGACTAATGAGAAAACACTAGGCATGAAGCCCAGGAAGAAATATAGTTGGAAATCCTATAATGAGGCTTTGAGAAGGATTACACATAAATTGACAAAAGAATTGAGAATCAACTAATAAAGGGTGTACTTGAATAGATGTCACTCCAAGTGAAATGATGATCTATTTATTACTTCATATAAAATAACTTGTTAATGTAACATTAGTATTGGAAGAAGTTATTTCCAAACACGGCAGGCATACCAAATATTTCATGGATGATAATGGTGGTAGTGGTTCCAATCATTTCAAATTCTAAACTAAAGATTTAGAAAATTCTAAACTAAAGATTTAACAAGTGATAATTAAAGTGGAATAATCCCTAGTCCAACTTGAAGATGAGTGAATCTACAATAAAAGTCCAAGTGCCGGGATCAGCGACCAGACGGAACCTAGCTCAACCCTATGACAAGTTTGATGTTGTGACATTGTAACTATCCCAAGCAACCTCTGATGCCGACCTGACATGGCGTGGATAGACAAGTGAAGGGGTATATTTCTCTCCTTATTTCTTTTCTTTTCTTTTGGTTGAATTCAACCTCTTAAAACCTATCAAAAGAACCTATTGAAAAATGGAACGACGAACCCAATGGAATGTGTGGAACAACCTGAAAAAACAACGACCCCCCTAAGAGACCCCTCTTGTCTGTAATCACTACACCATCAATTGACAAGTGTCACCGACCGCAACATATATAAGATGTTGAAGGAATTCCGCTACTGCAACTTGAAGAATCAGTGATCGAATATGATCAATTGATTTTGCACATATGGAATGAAAAACTACCGCATCATAGAGAATATGATGAAGACATTTTGCTACTGGAATGTGAGCCATTTATTCATGCATAATGACATATATAATATATGCATTGTCGAAGGATTGACCTGAAGGAAGGATGGCTCACCACACTTTATTAGGGTGAGCGACTTTTCGTCCTACACCCTCCTCGATGGCGGCCCTCTCGATGGCGGAAATGGTGGCCTTAACAGTTGAGCCCGCTTACACATCCTCTCCTTAATAGTCGAGCCCTACCAGACCTTATCATTAAGTGGCCTAATGACACCTTATGGTCGAGCCTTCTTGCGCATCCTCGCGTTCATGAATCAAAGTCATATAGAATAGCAACTTGTGAGGGTAGGTTCTATGGTTCGTAGATTTTGAGGTGATCTCTCTAGTGAAGAGACTATAAGCACAATGGTTAGAAGGCTCTTGTTCTAAAGGTTAGGAGCATGAAGCCACTCACCCAATCATAGAGAGGGTGAGGAGCACCCAAGGCGACCCTACTATTATAATAAGGGGGGTTACCAGGAATATCATATAGACTAAAGGGTGACTATGGATATCATATATGTGAATATTGTGAGTGGATGGAAGAAGAAATTGATAGTAAAAAACCTCTCTTACTTGCTTGGATATTGAGATTGAGAAAAGACCTCATGGGGTGGGGTTCTAGGGAAGCTTTCCTCCACCTTGCCTGGATATTTGGATTGATAAGAGCCTTCCTCCCCGTGAAGGGTGAATCCCGTAGCTGGATATATGGAATCACTTTCCTCTCTGTATGCTCTCTTATGCACATTTTTGCCTCTATAAATCCTCTCTTAATCGTATACTTCCCCACCTCTAGATTATCCAAACATTATTCTAAGGAAGTTGATTGGTTTCTTGCCACCTTCTCACTCTCCAATTTACCACTATTGCAAAAGCGTTATTCCACCTTATTTATAAAAGCGTATATAAAACCTTTCCTAGGGATTCCTCCCCTTGTGCCAGAGGAGAGCCGACCTAAAGTGAGAAGAAAAGTCGTTGTGGTTACAATGGGTGACCTTACTAAGTGCCTCTAGGGTTGCACTTGGTAGTGCCTTATTCAGTGTCTGTTTAAGTAGCAGGCAGTCTATGAGAGGCCACGAACGAACTAAGTGAGATCCACTAAGTAAGTGGTTTGGCTGGTAGGCACAGGCTACGTGCTTTACTCTCTTTACTAGGAACCGGGCAGGCTACGTGCTTTGCTCTCTTTACCAGGAACCAAGCAATAGAGAGTTAGTCTCTTATGGTAAAGCCATCCACACTGGTAAGGTGGAAAGAAAGGAAAGCCATTCAATCAATTTGGTAGGCAGGAGAGCCTCGAGTCTTTATAACGGGCAGCTGAAGAGGAAGGCCAGGAAGGCATTTGATCACCCAACCATCATTGCTCTTTGGCAGGAGAAAGGCAAGGAGGGAGGGAACGCCACCTTCACAGTCTCAAAATGACCAGTTTAATCAATTTATTGCTTGCCCTTCATAGGGCAAGGACATGTGAAGTAATGGGGGAATGAACCAGCTAAAGTGTCAGATTCAGATTCTGGCAGATCCATTGACTAACTGATACACCACCTTTGCGTACTTCATTTTCCACTTTGACCACTTGCGTATATACCAATGATAGATAGTCCCTTCTACTATAATCTTACTAGAATTCTAGTGCCACTGGGTCTGAGCTGCTGATACTTGCTACTACTGGCTAGGTCTGAGCTCTTCTCCTGCTAAGACTAACTACATTATTGGGTCTTCTTTTCTTGTCTGTTCGGCCTGTTCACTCTTTTCTTCCTCTTGGTGTAGCAAAACACGAAAAGCATTTTATTTCTCTTTCAGTCGACCCTGACCCTGAAGCACTTAATCTCTAACCAACTACGATTGCAGCAACCAACCACCAAAGGAAATCCTGCTAATAGGTGCATCTGGCAATTGCTAATGAGCATGGTAAACAATTATTCTTTCTCCTTGATTTAGAATTCATTGGTTTGTTAATAAACATGACAAGAAAGACCCTATTCCCTGCAGATCGCCTTGTCAAAGTGGGAAAATATAGGAAGGAAAGATGGCCTATCCAGATGGTAATTTCAGGAAGAAAAGGTGGCGTCTTAACGAGCATGAGCCTAGTCTTGTTGATGGTAAATTCAGTACATAAAGGTGGACTATAGTTCAAAGCTACCTAGCCCATTACTCAGTTGACCCCAACCCATCAAAGTGGGGAAATTAAGGAAGAAAAGGTGGAAGCAATGATAGGAGCTTGCTCTCTTTTCTTGGGGGGAGGGGCCCCAAGAAAGAGAAGGCGAGAAGGATGCGAACATGGCTTATCAATAGGGGAAATTCACTAGTGGAAAGGTGGCATAGAGTAGCTGATAATGTCTCCTGACCCTGGCCTTTCTTGCAGTGGTAAATTAAGCAAGCAAAGTGGGCGTATCAATATGATAGAGAGAGAATGTGAACGTGACCTATCGAGATGGGAAATTTGCTATTGAAAGGGTGGGGCCTATCAAGTTCTCCCACATCAACCTAGCTTTACGAAGATGGTAAATTAAGTAATAGAAGGTGGCGTATACAAATGATAGAGAGTGTGAATGTGGCCTATTAAGTTATCCTACGTGAACCTGGTCCATCAAGATGGGAAATTCACTAATGAAAGGTGGTGTAGCTACCCTGTCCATTCCTTAGTTGACCACCACCCCAACAATCCATCCCAAGCAAGCTAGCACGATCCTCCTATCCAACCAGACAAGCCAGTCAGTTACTACCTAACTAGTAGCCAAGTCATAAAGTAGCCAGCCGGATGGACACAAAGCCAACCATTGTTACTTAATTTGGTGAGTGGCTGGTCCAGATGGAGAGAGAGAGATGAAGTAGTCAGATGCACACATTTTCTTCCTTCTGTCTTGAACCCCTAGCCTGTAACCCAACCTCATTTCCGAAGATGGAATTCCTCCAGCCCGTCATCACCTTTCGATGTCGAGTCAGAGTTTGGAATGGCAAGATTCAATCCATCATTTCTTATTTCATTTTGAGATCTAACTACCTGGTTCAACAACAACTAGAGAAGCATAACTTATCCTTCCGGTCATAAGCTGAGTATTTTGGATTCCAGAGATCGCCTCACTACATTTAATAGAATGGATTTGAAGACAGATATGGTGCAATTTGGTTGCCTTTTCCCCAACATCATAAGTTGGTAGATAAGAGAGGTCCCTAGAAAGAGAGCTTTCACCAGAACTAGTGGAGGGTGCTTTAAGATCCTACTTTTCACTATTTTCCTGGTAGAAATGTATAAATACAATAGATCTCTCTTTGTATGTACAATATATCCATGTATGGTGGATTCATAACATCCCCAAAGGAGAGGGTTAGTAGGAACCGGCTCGTCCAAGCACAACCCAGGGTAAAAGGGTTGGGAGTGAAAAAGATGGTAGATAAGAAGGTTGGGAGAGAGGATGGCAGATAAAAGGTCTTATCTAATTCCATATTTCCGTAATGCTTTATATAGGTCATTTCCATCGACACACCTTCACCCAGAGAGATCTTTCCCTAACCACAACAAGCCCCCCTGAGTGACAAGTCAATTCCCATGTTGGTACCCCCTACGTGTATGATCGGTTTATGAGATATCCTCGGAGTGGGCAGGGTCCGCACGCACATGAGTGGGAAGGCATTGATGTGATGATGCCAAACCCCCGCTAACACTCCCCGAAGGCTAGGAGTAGGAAGGCCAGAATTAGTAACTACTCCTTGATTTGGGAGGCAATAACTAGTAACTACACTTGTATTGATGAGGTCAGTTGGAAAACTGCTCCTTGATTTTGGAGGTCCCCTTTATAGGGTAAATGTCATTTTGTGTGATATACGATATTATGCTTTAGCATCATACCCCACCAGAGAAAGCCTTATCGATCATAATATTGTTGATTTAGAAGCATGAATGTCTCCCTCTTTTCAAAAGCAATAGAAACTTTCTAACGAGGGAGATTAGTTGAACTCCCTTCTAAATGAACTAAAACTATAGGTAGGATAACTGGATTGGACCCCCGATAATTCTAGTTGAGGCATCTCCTTCCTCCCTGCTGGAATTCTATTTTAGGTGCCTTCCTCCCTGCTGGCCATCCTAACTTCCATGGGGGGATGGATAACTTCATTCACCCTGCATCGGTAGCTAGTTAGTTCTTCTTTTTGGCTCCAACTATTCCAGATCCCAGGGGAATTCTAGATGCCCACTCGGACTACCCAAATAAATGGACTACCCCACCTATAGTTATTAAGTCTGATAAGGTGAGGTTACAGTATTCAAACATGAAACTATCCAGCCAAATGAGCAACGAGTTGGAGAACAGGGTAGGCTTCCAGAAAGAGTTAGATTGGGTGGGTTGGTTGGTGTCCTGCCGCTTCACCAACCTCTTTATTTCTACCTAAAAGAGCTCCCTGAACAGACCCACAAATGGGTGGAAAGAACCAAACCACCTTCTAGACCTATAGGCATTACGGGAGTAACCAAAGCTACATTGCACCAGCTGAAGTGAGTTAGGTGAGTGAAGGGAAAACAACTGTTTCTGATAGGTTAAGCTCACTCGTATCAATATTTTATCTTTGGACTAACACCTCTTAGCTTTGATAACACTTCTCTAGCGTTTCGATAATGCTCCTCGCTTTGTGAAACTCGCTACTGCTCGCTTAGCTCACTCGCTACGCTTGCTTTCCTTCCAACCAAAAAGTATCATTAACCACTTCTTGCCTTTAGGACTGGGGTGCTTCCTCGGGTAACCCAGTCCGTAGGGCCACACTAGACATCAAGGCACCTAGGAATAGGGAGTATAAGGGACAGACCACCCTCACCTCTTTGGGTCAGTTGGCAAGTTGTAGGGAGAGCTAAATGAGGACTACGAGGTAAATAAAGGAGTGTCGCGGCTTTATGCATTCGTTCAGAGAAATAATTAAATGAATCACAAACTTGAACTAAGAGACATTCATTCTTCTTTCTTCTTGTGCTGGGCCTAAACCCATCCATTCATAGTGATTTACAAACTGATCTGGCCCCTTATTGGAATGAAGAATAGAATTAGGCAAGCACTTCTTAAGAAAGCAAATAGAAATGTTTAAGTAAGTAATAACTCCTGACACTGCTTGGCCCACCTAACTTACTTTTTCTTCTGTTCGGTCCTCCCACACAGTAGGTCTACGGCTGATGCTAATAGTTATAGCAAAATAGATGTTTTATATCAAAAGACAATGCTTATCTATATCACGAATACCAACCCGAGTGTGCCTATCCATTCATTGTTACCATCCAGATTAGGATTTCTACTCAGCCTCACCACTCCGTGCCTTCCTTTTACTTAACTGTTCCTACCCTGTTCTCTTTTTCCAGAACACTGACTTAATTCTTCCCCTGGGTACCATGTATCACCTATTGGTCTAGCCAATCCTTGTCGAAAGAAGAGCCACTATTCTTGCTCTAGTTGCTAGTACCGAAAATATACCAGTTCCTATTCCAACAACTGCCTACTCTTCTTCCTAAATGAGTACTACATATGATTATGATATGCGAGGTTATGAAATTCCACTTGTAGTGGTTGTAGTGCGAGAAGAGTCCAGTTGCTGGTCCCACCAACTTTCTTGCTTGCTTTGCTTGTGTATTGGTTGTTGACAAAAGGAAAGGCGATCACTATGTTCACGTGGTGATATTCTATCTTTCCAAAAGTACTACTGAAGAAATCAAGCGAGCAGGAAGTGGGGTAGTTCATACCACAGCTAATAGTCCGTGACCATTTCACTGCACTCAGATGTGGCCACGTGTTCCATCTAAGCCGGTCAATCGTTCCTCAAACCCAGTCAGATCGATCGACCGAATTATAAAAGGCTACCGCTTTGCATAGGTAGTTTGGATGCTGCCTTGATAAGAACAACTCGAATAAAGAGAGCTCTCAGTGCTTATTGCTTGTCTGCTTCTTATAAGATCAGGTGATACTTATTGATTGAATTCATGATATTCCTATATTATTGATTGAATGGGCTTACTACTCTCTCTGCCCTTCCACTCGGATTCTCTATCTTATACGAGATATAAGGTTCTACATATCCAGTTCTACTTCTTTCTTTAAGACTCTAATTAAGGTTATCTTTCTAGCTTGCTTTAAGACTCTAATGAAGGAGCTCACTTTTGGCTATTGAGAATACCAAGCATCATAAGTAGGTAAGCCAGCCTAACTCTATTCTGATGCTTCCTCTTCCGACCTTGCATAGGGCCCATCGGAAAAGACCAGGAGTGACCATTGACTTTCTATTACCCAGTCTAAGCTCGCTTGTCTACCAAACTGGAGAAGCATCACTCGCGTTCTTTGAAGTGATAGCTAAGTAAAGGGTAACTTGTTGCAGAGCTCATTAGGCAGATTAATAAGAGAGTTACAGAACAAGCAGATAAGACTTCTAGCTTCGGAACCTTGTACACGAAAGAAAGCTTCCCTTTCTTTGGTAAATCGTTCTGTTCTAGTTCTTAGGTGGATTTCTGACTCTAGACTCTAATTCAGGTGATGGGAACTTGTTTGATGTAATTAAGACTACTAGTCAGGTGTTACTTCTTTCTTGCTCTTCTTCTGGTCTCCGATCGTCCTTGCTTCCAGTAGTCTCTATCCCTTTCTGATGGATGGAATGAATGAGATATCAGATCAGTCTGATCTTCTTTCTGGAATACAGGGTCTGAACTACACTCATCTGAACTCCCATTTATTGATGGAATCCCGGAATATAAATCTCAATCTTTCTTGCCCGCTGTATTCTATGGCTTGGGTTCTTCTCCCTTTGATCGAGCTAGCTTTACGTAACACTCTCTTTCTGGCTTCCCTACTACCCTGACTACTATCAACTAGCCTTTTTGCTTGAATAAAGGAATAACACTCTCGTGCTTCATTGCCTCTCCATTCTCCCTTTCTGTTCAGTGATAGTGAATTCCAGAGCTTATTGTCTTCTAGTTGCTTCTCCCTTTCATAAAGTAGTCTTCTCGGATTTAAGGAGCTGCTTCTTGGAGAACATAACTCGAATTATGAACAAGTCGTTTTTGGTCAATGAGGAAGGGTAGGTTTTCTTTTCTCGTGATCTCAGGGTGATTATATTATATACGATGCTTAGTATTTGTTCCCCATCTCAGAGTGAGATGGATAGAGATGTTGAGAATGATTCCTAATAGGGGAGAGGTTGAGAATGAGTCGGGTAGGTCTGAAAATAAGTAGTGGTTTATAAGACTTGTCATCTCTGTAGAAAGTGGGCTTTGATGCTTGAAAGGTCTCATACCCGCCCTCTCTTTTGTTGCGGTCAAGCCCCACCTATATAATGCTTTGGGGGTGAGTGATCAGGTTCTCTCCCTCTCAATATCTCGGGGTAACTCGTTACTTCTGACTGGAAGACAAACCTTCTAGCTGACCAACTTCCTAAGAAAGGATACCTTCAGGGAGACAGAAATCTATAGTTGACCGAATGTCCTTCCGTACAATACCATGATATGGGGTGAATGGGAGATAGGGAGACAGAACCAAGGAAAGGTATTTATCCATCCTATGCTTCAGTTAATAATCAATATCCTTCCTACTAGTCATAAACGTATGTACCATTGCACATTTTCTTTTTGGTGGGATGATTGGTTATCGACTATGTGTAATTACATATATAAAGAATAACACTACTTCAGTAATAAATCAATCTATTTACTGCTAGTCATAAGGAAGGAAACTCCACGCTTCCACGCTTCTACGCTTCCTTATCTTCTGCCCAATGAGAATCAACCTATAGGTGTCGTAAGGCCGCTATCAATTATGGGGAGAGGAAGGTAGGAGCTCAACTAATGTTGGAAGGCAGGCCCATAGAGAATCAATATTTAGTAGGTCAAGTAATCTTCTTTCTTGATTGCCCCCCCGTCTACTTAGCTAAACCTGTGCTTGTCTTATGACTTGCCTTACTAGCATAAGTTATGGCCTTGCTAGCAATAGTCGATCCATTTTGGGTCCCCTTTACTAGCTCCCCTTCGATCAGTTCTCTTTCAAGGAGACGGATGGCTTGCTACGGGCTTTCCTACTTGTACTAGTTCTCTTCCAAGGATAATTTTAGGGGCGAATGTTCGCCCTTTGGCGAAATTAAGGGGTTTTAAATTTTTAGTGGGTGAATATTTTGTATCATAGTACATTTTTACAAATCACCTCAGATAGCCCACCTTATTTTAAGGGAGAGGGTAAAAAAGGTAAATTTAGCCCTTGAAACTAGGAGTTACAACCTTCCATTCGCCCATTTTCAAGAATAGGTTTTATTTAAGTGAATCCATTCGCCCATTTTCAAGAATAGGTTTTATTTAAGTGAATCCTATGGGCCAAAGGCCCAAATACCATATTTATAAAAGAGGTATGGTAAATTAATAAATATATAAATAAATGAGAGGTATGGTAAATAAATAAAGCATTTTTTATATTTACTCCATAAGTCACCTTATATACATGCAAGGGTGTAAACAAATA
>APFE030462666.1:0-29271 GCA_000404065.3 Pinus taeda | reverse complement strand
GGCCTTACGACACCTTTTGATAAATTGGTTCTACCAGGAATTATACAGTTAGTTTTGTTGGTTCTACCAACCAGTAAATAGATTGATTCTCCCCTCCGCTTTGTAGCTACATTTTCCAGTTCTTTCTAGGATCTGAACCAGCCATACTTGCACAACCACTAGCAACCGCCACACCAACAGCCTCTGCGGCCTCCATTTTTATGCTTCTCTGTATTCTATCTCCGCTCGGTAGCTTCGAATAAAGGTATCCTGCCTGTGTATTATATTTCCTGTCCGTAATGACTTATTTCCTTCTTGTCACGAAGTATCCTGCCCATTGAGCGACTGGGCTGTCACGAAGTATTCCCTTCCTCGCAGGCCTACAAAAAGCACCCCCAGATTTACCATTTACATGCTCTTTGGTCCTTCCCTTTTTAGGACCTTAGCGGACTATAATACAATAGGTTTTTTTAGGGCATAAAAGAGCTTCATCTTGGATGGTATGTCCTAGAAATGAACCTGGAAGGATTGTCTCTCAAGTATCATCAAGGAAGCATGCTCCTTGCACATACGTGGCTGGGATGCAAGTTTCAATATGTAATGAATGATCCAATCATGAATGAGTATGTATTTGGATGATATTATAGCATAATTACACTTAGCAGATAATGCATATATATATATGTCATTATGCTTTTTGTAGACGAATTGACTTGATTTCTCTTCCCCTAAACTCTTTCTTCCCCTCTCCCATATATTGATTTCTTCCCCCTCAAACCTATAGGATATGTAATTATTGATTTCTTATATAATAATTACGCTTTAGCAAACAACTATGATATCACTGGCACTTTTCCGATACAAGTTAACAAGTTCAATCCTTTGACAATTATATATGTAATTATGCCTTTCTTCCCCTCAAAGTAAGGTCTGGTTATAAACACTATGCCTTGGGTTCCTACTGACACTCTTATACCTCTGACCTTTGAACTATTAACGCTAGCCCCAACAACCTATATCAGTGGTAACCTCTTACTCTTACCTCCTTGCGTGGGAATATCCTTGATCCTATGCAAAACACCTATGACCTATGACCTTTGATACCTATGATCAAACCTTAGGACCCTTACCTTAGGACTCTTGACTTTTGACCTTGAATCTTTAGACCCTTGACTTATATGTTAGCCATGAAGAGCGTTACTGATTCAATGGGGACAGCTCTAGAGAGAGGTTTGACCCATATATCTTTTCACCTAGAAGAAGAAGTGGGAAGGTTTCTAGTTTCTATCGGTTATACCACCATCTTTATCATTCGGCCGTGGGAACAAGGAGGAAGGGGATCATGATGTTTCAGCGCTGTTGAATGGGAAACTTTTTCTATCATTGGGCCTTGTGGATACCTTGTTCTAGTTGTGCTTGTTAGGCCGAGAATACAACCTTCTTTTTGGTTCAATCTCCTTTGGTCCACAGAGTGAGACCCTGTGGTACGGAGCTAATTAGGTAGCAGGGCATATGGTAGCGGAGCAGGGACCTATCCTATCGCCTTATGGCCCTTTCCCTTGGAGCGATAGGGGGTACAATACAATTAGGCTTTTGGAATTTCTTTCTATGTCCTATTCCTAGAGGCCTATACCGGTTGGATTCTTAGGCATATAGCTGGGTCTTACTAACATGAAAACAACTTTTTCACTTTCACAGCCCTTCTTCTTACTCTCCTTCTTAGCTGATATGGCTTAAATAGCGCTATCTGAAGGCTATGACAAGGGCACCTAAGAACACATATAGAGTATTATAAATAATACAGGAGCTAAAAAGCAAAGACCCTTGACCCCTTGATGAGGAATTATCCAACACACCTTACCCCTTAAGCTATGAGTGCTTACGCGGGTTGCGAAATCATTAACAAAACCACGAAATATGAGCTTGGTGGTTGGATCATACAGGAAATAGAGGGGTTGATTCACTTGTTTAGGAACCATACAATTTCAATTTGACTGGACTAAGCTTGGACCTTAAGGCTTTGGATTTTGAGTCAAATATTCTAAGTTCATATTTTTCCTTTCCTTTTAGTCGAGCGTGCTTGCGCATCCTTAGTCAAATCGTCTTTTCTTGACTGGACATGAAATCTTTCATCGGGTGGGTCAAAATAATGGATTTTATTAGTCAAATTGGCTTTTCAGAGCATTTCTCTATAGAACAACCTAGGTCAGCCCATTCACTTTTAGGTTTTGTTACTCCTTCCTACCTTAAAACCTCAATACGCTTCACCCTATGTGTCATTAGCATTAGCTATTACATGGAACTTCTACTCTAGATATTTTTTTACCAAGACAGAGTGTCACCTTAAGTCTGTGGGAAGGGGAAGCGATTGTGGGGACCAATAAATTGTTTCACCTAGAGGAAACGCCAAGGTCTTACTTTAGACACTTCTCATTCACTGTTTTTGACCAATGAAAACTCCATTTTGATCGATACGAGGGATAATCTATCATCGGCGGCTAGATAAGCTATTTTCTATTCATAGATTTTGCCTTTTATGCTACTTATACTATAAAAGACAGGATTGATTCAATTGGAGGTCGAGTGAACCAATTTAGGATTGTCGTTGATAAGGCTTTGTGTCTGCAGAGATACCGAGGTTTTCTTCATTCTCAATACTGACAGGCTGCATGTCAATAGTCCATGAGAAAATAGAGGGGGGTTCCATGAACTTGCTTGAGGAATAGTATGATTGCACCCATACGCTTCATGTACCCATTCTTTACACTCAACCAAGAAGGCCCAATCCGCATCCTTCAATCTGCCCACATTCACTTCAATCCCTAGGTACATCTATCTTAAGTCCGTGTCCATTGTGTATATTGATAGAGGATAACGCTTTAGGTCCATACCGATAGATGCCTGCAATCCACATTAGGAAAGTCCCCACCTTTCTTTCAACCATTAGCGTTAGCTATTCAATGGGGAGCTAGAGTACTAACAAATACATCGAGAAATTACAATTCGACTAGCAACCAATATCGAGAGCTAATCACTATCGAGCTAACCCCATTCAATTACTAACAACCGGGTTTAGCTAACAACAAAGAGGGGGATCTCATGACCTCTTGAACTGC
Organism: Pinus taeda; assembly: GCA_000404065.3. NCBI lineage: Eukaryota > Viridiplantae > Streptophyta > Pinopsida > Pinales > Pinaceae > Pinus > Pinus taeda. Next base: position 26,176 of record APFE030462666.1, on the reverse strand, counting down.
TGATATTTACTACCTTATGACTTTTTCCTTATGACCTAGACCCCATTACTTTATGCCTTAGACCTATGAAATCTTCACTTGCCAAACTACCATATATGGATGGTGGATTTTGTGTTTGAGAGTCGGCTGTAACATGCTTGTAAATAGAGATCCTAAAAAGGGTATAATCTAAAAGCTAAGTGTGTCCTTCTTAAGTTTAAGTAAAGAGGGCTAGGGCTGTTTGGGGTAAGGTTCAAGCAAGGCCTGGGAACTAAATGGAACCCTCCTAGAATCGTGTCTTTCAGAACACCCACCCTCGCCCTCACTTTGTGAAATTGAAGTAGGTAGGTATAAGGTAAACTAGGATTATAAGAAGCATTTGTGTAAAGCAGTTCAGTTTCTCTGGCGATGTATAGGCGAGTTGTCTCTCTCAATAGCTATCGGGGTGGTATCTATCTTCGACGGTTTCAATATATCTCGGGTAGGTCTCTCTAAGGATCGGTGGGCTTAGCAAGTTTCATAGGTTCCAAAGCAATGAAAGAGAAAGGAAAAACATTTTCCACCCCTTCTTAGCATAAGTACCCACCAGCAACCAGGGTATAATCCTTTTTATGTCTCGAGCATCAAAACAGTTGATCCAGTCCCAGGCGTAGAGCCGGCTAGATCTAGTTTGAAAAGAATAGAACAAAAAATGTTGTGGAGGTAAAGTAAACCCCTATCAGAGTCAAGAGGTTCAAAAATTGGAAGAAGTAGCCTGTCCACTTTGGGTAAATATAATCAAAGTATAAAAAGAGAAAAAATAAATTCCATATTTGGCAAAAAAAGGGGGAAATCAAAATTCTAAAGCAAGAAGCGCTTATTCCCTCTCGATTCATTTCATGGAGAAATAAAAGAATTGGAAAAACAAAATAGGGTAATAAGAACCAGGTTGTTCCAGTGAAGCTAGATGGATGCCATAGCGTGAAAGCTGAAAAGCTCTTGTCCTAGGTGGCTCCACCCCGTGAAGAAGCTCTATGCTTGTCACCTAGTTCAGAGTTGTTTCAGTGGGACAAAGGGTAAGTTGGCTCCTTACTGAACAACCACAACCTGACTTGGTTCTATCTCCCTGCTTGCTATCCAACTATCCCTGACTTGGTGGTTCTATCTCTTTGCTATCCAACTCTCATCAATTCTTTTTTGCAAGCTTTCTCAAATTGATACTGGTCTTTATTCATTCTTCTTGGTCTTGGTTGAGCCGTTCCTGGACTGAGGAAGCATGCAAATAAATGAATCATAAGGTACAAGCTCCTAAACTTTCCAATTGGTCTTATCTTTATCAATCAATGGGAACATTTTGGAGTTAGCCACATCTTGCCACATTTAGCCACATCGACACCCAATTCCTGAACGTGCGCAAAGGAACCTTTTTTGGCATCCAGTTTCCCTAAGCTATGAGAGGAATTTGTATGATACACCTTTACCAAGAAAAGGTACGTGAGCCATTCCAATGAGTATTGTTCTGTTGGTGTCTCCACTCGACCCCGAAATTTTTCCCATGACGACCTCAGAAGGGAATAGGTACGGTAAGAAGGTTAAAGGTAGGGAAGGTTTCATAAAGTAATTGAAATGAAAACTCTGCCGGCACACTTTTCACCACTTCTGCACCGGATTGTAAGTGTAATCTATGAGGCAAATTTCTATGATACAACGTCTGAGAAGTAAAGTGCTAATCTGATCTTGCTGCTGAGCATGGTAATTGGGGTCGCCAAGTGACCAAAAGTTGTTCCCATTAGTTAGTGATCCCCTAGGTCACACTAGGTGTAGTTGATTCTATGTTACCCACCACATGGATATTGACTGAAATAAATTGGATAGTAAATAAAAACACTTTGGTGCTCCTTTGTATCTCCTAGAATGAGGTAAATTTCTACAACACCTTTGTTTATCCAGAGCTATCATAGGTATGTGGCTAGTTCCCCATGTAGGTAGGTGAGTAAACAACAACCTTGAGTCGGGATTGAGGGAATTGACTTAGTTGATAACACAACGCTAAGAGTTAGAATTTGCAACCAAGACCAATCTAAGGTAAGAATCTATACTAAATCCTTTCTATATATAAAATACTTTCTATGTCTCTAGTATTCATAAACAATACTAAATACCTGGTATGTACGAGGAGTAAGTAATAGGTGTCATAGCTGGTATAAGGAGTTGTTGTAAGTTGATCTCTATATCTTTCTAGTCAAAGTCTATATTGTTGCCTAGTTACGAGCCAAAGTGAATTTCTATCTGTAATTCCTTGCTAACGTTGATTGATATATTATTGACTTCAAAGCTACTTCCTACTAGTTCCTAAAGAGTCTATTACCCACTTTATCCAAGTGGCTAAATAGTCTATCACTAAGAAAAGGGTTACTAGTCTTTATTTCACCATTATAAACTTACTTCCTAGTCTTACTCTTTAGACTAAACTCTACATTCTAGTTCCACCAACTCTTTCTACTTAACAACACCTAAAGAGTTATTAACCAATCCCAACATAAAGAAACATAAGGAGCTTCACTATACTTATTAAAGACAACTCCTAAAATAAGTCTTAATATTTCTAATTCCTAATATACAAATAACTGAATCTTAATCCAATTCATATAAATGCCAAAAGCTATAAGGAACCTAAAGCCTAAAGATATCCTGATCCTTCCTATTCGTAAACCTACAATTTCTACTCTAACCCTACTTATATACTTAAAGAGAAATAATAATCTTAATTCCTAAATATACAAATACCTAAAGCACCTTTCATCCCTCCTCAAGAGAAAGATCTATCCTGGAGATGGGTAGTTGATGGGGTAGTGGTCAAGTCAAGGGTCCCTTAGGACCAGGTTATCTGTTCTATCTATCAATCCTCACCTTCATAGCCTAATCACAACAAATAATACTATAATACCACCTCTCCTAAATCTATAAGGGTTCATGGTCTAAAGTAACACCTACATCTCCTATAATATACAAGAAAGGCTCCCTAGGAGAAAGTCAAACATGACTCAAAAGAGACCCAATCTAGGTTGTGGGTGTTCTCTATGGGTTGGCTCGAGAGAGGGTTCTGGGTGGGAAGGGTACTTGGGGGTTCCTTGATGAAATATGGACTTAAAGGGCAAGTCATAAAGCGTTTGGGGTTTGAACAAGAAGCCTGGTCTGGTGTCTTTATATTTCCATCACCGTCAATTCTCTATCTCATATCTCGTTTGATGTCCTAAAGAGACTAAATATAAGATCTAATCTCTAAAAAGAAAGTCATTTTTCAGAAAATAGAAAACCCCAAAGTAAGATTTGATCCTTTCTTATAAGAAGAAGAGGTCATATGAATAGCAAGAATATTCAATTAGTTGAATAGGTATCAATAGGAATAATGGGAAAGACATAGATAGGAGCTAAACAAATAGAAGTTTGACACTTCTTCATACTGAATCACTCTTCGCTTATAAGAGAATTGAATCCTCAAGCTTATCCTTACTTCACTTTCGTTTCCAAAGAATCTAAAAAAATGATATAAACCCATCCTTCCTATCCAACCTAACTCCTCGAGAAATCCTTGCTAGATTCGGTCATCAATGCAAGACAAGACATTGATTTTGTAGTAGATTTATGAACCGTAAATGTGACATGACAGGCTAGGGAGCATCTAGGGATGCAATAAAAGCATGTCCTAGCACCATCTACTTCAGCTGCATTAATGGTTACAAGTCTCAACTCTTATTTTCACTAAAACCCCCCCAAGTCTAACTTTTCGACGTAGATAATTCCCTCCTACATAGACTTTACCCTATGCAAACACACTCCCTGCTCTGTGGTCCATTAGCTCCAAAGTTCCCTCATTCTCACAACACCCATTACATCCCATCCACATCTCCCAAGTTCCCACTAACAACCCGACCATAGAGTTTTGCTCTGGCATAGTACCTTTAAGCTCATGTCGCTATGGATCCATTTTTTTCTTCCTATAAATGAAAAATGACAAAAACGCAAAATGAAAATGAATTGAAATTGTTTAATGAAACTTGCTGAAATTGAAGTGCGAAAAGTAGAATGCTGAAATTCCATTGAATTTCTACTATGGTACACTAACTCCCTTCCCCCCAAAATGAAGGGTGGTTCTACCATAGTTGGGGTAATATAGGGCTTCGGTCGTGTGCCATTCACCCATATTTTGGTTAGCTAACCATCTAACTACATGACTTGGACTACGCCCTCGCCAGTTATCTGCACAATTCTATAAGGTCCCTACCAATGCATCCTTAACTTTTTGGTGTGTTTCCAAAATTGACTTTCGTACATTAGTATAAGATCCCCTATTCAAATTAATTCTTCTTGATATTCATGTCCTGCCATGCCTTTTGGCACCTTTTCTGTATGTTAACCATTTGATGATAGCCCACTATAAACCTGTGCTCTTATCATTGTACCAACATATCCAGCATATCCCGTAGTTGTTGTGTTTAATACATCTACATAACAATGGCTAAGTGTAGGCTCGGTATCAAATACTCTAGCGGAATCATAGTCTCCATTTCGTACACAAGTTGGGCGATGTGTACTTAGTCAATGTTTTACACATAGTCCTGTAGGCCTAGAGCACAACAGGAATTCATTCGTCCCAATCATCCCTATTGACTGAGCACACCTTGGTCAATTTGTGTTCTAGAATCTTGTGAAATGCCTTTATCATGTCGTTAGCCTACAAATGATATGGTGTATACCTGTGGTGATGGATCATGAATTCCTTTACCAACGCAACCACCACACCACCAAGAAAATGTTGACCGTTATCGCTGGTAAGGCTAGGCGAGCATCCAAACCTGGTGACGATATTCTAAAAAATGAACCTTGCTGCAGTTTTTGCCAAGCAATCTCGGGTCGATGCACCTTGTGCCCATCACATCAAATAATATGTTGTTTTGATTATATACCTATCCCCCAAATAGCACATTGGCAGATTCATAGGTCCAATAAAGTCCACACCCTAGCACTGAAATGGCTCCCCAACCACAATGGGTTGCAACATCATTTCATCTCATGTTGAAGGTCATCCCATGCACTGTCAGTCATAACACTGCTTCACATATTACACGGCATTTGTAAACGAAGTCGACCACAAAAGCTCTTCCATCTGTGTTGTCAATTTGACCTACCCTTTTATAAACCCATGGTGGTACCTTGCATGTCCCAATGTCAAATGCAATGTGGATACATTCTGGAATGCAGGAAAATTTCCAATTACTGAGATCTTTGCCTCTTCTCAATGCCAATCATTCGTCCTTGCATACTACATGCCCTAATAAGGCATCAAATGGGGTCTAGAAGATGCACTTTGGAATATTCAGCTACAATTGTATTTGTCAACACTTATCCAGCATTAACCTGAGCCTTGCAGCGTGATCTCAACCAAGTCAACTTAAAACAACTTATGAATATATTCCCTAAATGCAACAACAACAACTATGAAAAATATGGTTGGCACATTCTTTAGTCTAAAGGGAATTACATTATAGGTGTATGACCCCCATTCCATAGCCAACATAATTTGATTCTTATCCTCCTCTACTATCAGGATCTGATGGTAGCTTGAAAATCCATTTGTAAAAGAGTATGCCTCATTCCCTATGACATTTTCCAATATTTCATCACTAAAAGGAGTCGGAAAGGGGTCATGTATGCATGCCTAATTTAGTTTGCACAAGTCAACACACACTCGGATTCGACCTGTTTTCGTGCCCGATATCATGATCGGATTGATCCAATCCAACTCTTATACTAGAAAGAGAAACCTGCCATCTAGCATTTTTTCTATTTCCTATTTAACCTAGAGTCTTTATAGTGCGGGTTCATCTGATATGGCCTTTTCTTGATCGGTTGATCATCTGATTTCAAGTCAATTTTCATATCACCAAGTTTGGGGGGGATATATATGCTCAAGGTTATCCATGCCCTTCATTTTAGTGAATCTTCATGGAAACAGATTGGCATACTCACGAAGTAGAGATACAATCCCTACTACCATATGCTCATCCTAGTAATCCCCTATAACATATAGTTTCGACTCATCCTTGGTCCCAATATTAGCCGTCTTTGTTCACAATGGCTTATGGTAATACATTAGATTGTTGGAATCCCCATTGGCATATACTATGTAGTGTCTTTATGTTTCTTCGAACCACAGATGCTAAATCCCCTTTACAGGGTATACATCTATTGGGTCTCTTTTTATAGGTACTACAACTACAGGGCCGGCCTCTGTGTTGACTTCCTATGTGGGGTCTTCCTTTATGGAATACCCCTCTATGGAACCTACATTCAGACACTATGGGTGGTCCATCTGTGGGAAACACTATATGTACTGAATTACCCTTACAAATTTTGTATTCTCCCCACATAGTAAAAAAGTCTTACAGAATCTTTCCCATAGTTCTGATTAATGGTTCATCTATTGCTCCAATTCTGCATGTAGATACCAGTGCTTTCTCAATGGCTCTAAGGTGTGCACAAATCTCAGCAATTTGAATACCTGCCTTCCGTTCTAGTCGCATTACCCATTACCCTTTCAACTTCTCCCCTTTCACTTTACTACGATACGATACGATGGTTACACAATGAGGGAGGGCCAATTAGGTTTGCTTACCGAGCGAGGTGGTTACCAATGAGGTTACACGATGCATGTCGAGGTCGATGTTGATTTGTGTTGGTGATTCAATAGCAACGGTGGTGGAAATAGCAACGATGGAAATAGAAATTAGATTTGATTGCTTTATGGTGGCAAACATAAGATTAGAGAGGCTTGTAGTGAATGACTTCTTTGGATACCACTCGACTTTGTTACCGGGCTACTCGACTGTAGTTGCGCTTTTCAAGGATGGATGCTTGGCTAATCGAATAGCTACTCCACTTTGATCCCCGGCTGCTAGGCGAGGCTACTCAGATGGGCTATTATGAAAAGCCTCAATCAACATTCTTCGCTAATGAAATTGCTACTTTGGGGGCACAAAGCCATAATCTCATCTGACCTCCTAAGAAGATGAGCAATTCATGATGGCAATGGCAACATTGGCAAGGGCAGAGCAAGATCCCACCTTTATGATGATGATGACCATGCTCCATGCGCTGCGACACCATGTGACACCATGATGAGGAAGGATTGCTACCGCTTGATGGATGAGGACAACTCGATACCCAAGGGCACATCCTCATTTATACTATGTTGTCTATACTGCCTCCCCTCTTCCCACTCCTATTGGTTCCTTTCTCTTTTGCGAGTTGACTCTCTCTCTATAGTGCTATAATGACTAGTAGTGAAATCTCCATTCTAATCAGACCAAGAAACTATATTTTCTCTTTCATGAACCATGCCTTTTTAGGGTGTTTCCATAGGTACGTTTAGTGGCTCGACTAAAAGGAGAGGATAATCGAGCATAACTGATAGCGAGGTTTTGGTCCCAAGAGTCAATGACAGGTTTTGATCCCAGGTAGCAATGCCAAGTCATTGTCGATCATAGTCGATAACCTCATAAAGGGTCATTACGGAAATAGCCAAGCAAAGCAGTCTTTAAAGCTAGTAGTACTTACTTGTAGGGGATTAAGGCAAGTAGTATAAACTATCCGTTCTGACACTACAACTTAAGACAACAACTTGGATGGGCTTTCTATTTTTCAAAGAATGGATACTATGGTTAGTACCTTTTCCTTAACATGACCTTTCCTAGAAGTTTACCGATGAGAGGCAGGATGCCGTAGACAAAATCTACCGATAGGGGTGGAACCACTGACAACAGACAACATATGCCAAGAGGGAGGGGTGCACATCACACAATAAATGTTCAACCATAAACGAAAGAGAAACTTATGAACACTTCCTTTTTCATGAAGTTTCTATATGTTTGGCGAGATGGATTCAATTACTTCTCTACGAAGTAGAGATATAGATCTCTCTCTACTCGAAAAAGAAAGAAATCTACATGGTGTGACATTTTATGTGTCCTATACTGGAGAATTCTATATATATATGAGACTCGCATCTCTGGTTTCATTTTTCCATTTTCATTAGGAATCTATGTAATAACCTCATTTTTATGGGTTTGATGAGAACCAACTCATCGGGGCACATAAATGGATTTTCTTATTACTGAAGCCCTTTCATTCCACATACGTCTTATTGTTGAAGCCGTTTAATTCCACATACAAGAGAATGCTTACACATGTTGCTAGCATTAGTTGCCTAGCTTTTGGTCTTGCTAGAGCTATTCCATGAACTCTAGTCAGTGCATGAAGCTTTGGTCAGCGAAGCTAGTCATAGACACTCTCATAGACAATGCCTTGAGCTCATTGCAGGTCTCATTGCTACAAGCTCTACTAGTCTTTGCGAGTATAATGAGCTTTTCTCTAAAGGCTAGTTTACATGGAGCTTACTCTTATGGCCTTATTACATGGAACTTATTGCTTAAGGCTTTCACTCTATGGCTTCACGCAGTCCAGCTTTCACTCCATGGAACTTCTTGTATGGACTTCAACTATTAGTGCAAGTAGACCTTACTCTAAGGAATTAAGGCTAAGACGGAAGCTAGTGTCTGTAAGGCTTGAACTCTCCATGGAACTGACTCTACAAACAAAGGCAAGTACAAAATAAAGTTTCAAGGCTAGTAAGAAGTAGTACCTCTTGCATGGACAACCTTAATCTAAGGACTACTATAAGGGAAGTGCCTCTCATGGCTTTCACTCGATTAGGTCATTGCTAGAAGCTCCGTCGTAGACAGTAATAGCCCCTAAGCAATAGTCTTCTCCATCCCCAGTCATTGCAAGAAGCTCAAGTCATTGCTAGTCAGAGCCATACAGACAGTCATAGCTAGTCATAACCGGTCATTGTCAGAAGTCATTGCCATTTATGTAGTCTTTCGGGAGGTTTGAGAGGTCTTCCGGGAAGGGATTAATTGATTTGATTCATTGGATCCCGATGAGGAGGTAGAGTTGGATGAGTCACTATACCAGAGCCAATATTTTGCGAGGGATGGATTAGAAAGAGTCTTCAAGGGAGGTTGGTTGAGCCATTACAACCAGGGAGAGGGAATGGGTAGAAATAGTCACGTAGATACGGTAGTTTCCATTCATGCAGGTCTAGTTGTGTCAGTCAGGGAGGGGGATTATGCTTGATAGTGATTGATTGATAGCCCACATCTTCCCAAATTAGTGTTCCCATGGATGAACAATATCCACATCTTCCCAAATTGGTGTTCCCATGGACGAATGATAGCCTCACCATTGCCCAAGAGGATAAGGTCCCCCAGGATACATGAATCACCATCACAACATCCCTCATCCAACATGTCCCGATCCGGTCCCGAGCTTTGCTTTGGTAAGATCCCACGAAGGTATTGCCGAATGAAATAATCCTTCCCAAATCTCAAAATCAGGGTTAGGTACAAAACGAATCTCTTTTTCTTGATTTATACGGATATATCTTGATTTATTGATTTACGGCTGGGAGCTGCATCGCTATGCAAGCATCGATCTGTTCCGGGTCCCACCTGAGTTAGTATCTGTTGCATCGCTCGGATACCTAGTTTTCCTAACCAAGTATTTCGTTTATGTTGTTTGAAAATGGCAGGAGCCCACCACCTCCAACATAGGCCACCCTTGAACTAGTGAAATTACCAGTAACCATTACCATTCAAACCTTAGCATAATTACATATATAATGAATGAATGCATAATGACATATATAATAGTAGCATTATTGAAGAGAAGAATCATCAATATGAATCTTCTTCTAAGAGACGAGTTCCAATTGAAAAGACAATAGCATGTACCCATCATTCCCCTTCTCACGGTCCAATCATATACCCTCTCGGACCCAACATTCCCCATATATCGTACCCCTCATTCCTAGCTTTCAAGAAACCATCCTCAATCAACAGCCAAGAAGCTTTCAGGAACCAATACTTTCTGTTCCCAATATCATAGCCCCCACATTCCCACATTCCGCATCATTCCCCAATACTCCCACAGTGTTGCATTCCCTCCGTACGGAGTCTTGCATTCAGTCAGCGTGAAACAAACCACACTCTGACAAGTACCAGGACGACACATTGCTTATAACACTTAGCTGATTAGGACATGACACATGATTTGGACATAGAGGTTCGATCACATGATTAGCTATGAGGTATGAGCAACAATTAGGTACGATTATGTTGGTTACACAATTAGCGATGATGTTATACACGATGATGCATGAGCTTCGATGAGGTTACGTTACACAATAAAGTTCAATGCATAAGGTATGAGCGATGAGGAGTGATTTATGAGATTGATTGCCAACATCATTTTGGGTGGGGCGCTACAATAGTTCACCCATCATCTCAAGCACCCCACCACATCGATACACAATGTGAAATTGGTTTCCCCCATATTCCGCCATTATATTCCATGATACGAAGGGACACATCGAGCCACCACGGAATGGGGCATGGAGCACTGGTCTCCAACTTAATAACACGAGACACTTCACAGGAAGTCTCTTATTCCCCCCCCTCAGTGAGGGAGCAGGGTTGGAGAAGGAGCAAACCGAAGAGCTGATCGAACTATCTCTTGATGGCTGCTTGCTGGTTGAATCTGTCGGGACGACAAAAGAGGTGGGTTGGTAGAAACAAAATCACCTTGCAGAGTTGGTCGAACCCGACGAGGCTTGACAAACTCACCTGAGGTGGGTAGTCTAATAAAAGAACCGAGGATGACTTGTTCTTGCTAGATAGTTGATGAACCCAAGGATTTTTCTAGCTTGCTCAATAGATAGATTGATTCTGGGCCTTATATCGACCTCGCCAACTTACCACTTACACCTGGCCTGCATTTATCGAAATTTTTGCTTACCAAAGGTAGGTCTCTTGATTACTTATGCTGCTAACGGATTTGAATAAAATATAGGACACAGTGTACCTGCTTCTCTCTTGCTGCTTGCTGGCTGGATGGGAGGATGGATGGATGGATGGTACTGCTGCCTAGAAGAAGAAAGAAGTTTGCTTCCAATCCAAATAGAATTTTGACAGGGAGGCCAAAAGAAAAGCATGCTAAAAGTTGCTTAGCTTAGTATAGACCTCCAAATCTACCTTGAAATCAACCCTTTGGCTTGGATACTTGGACTGGATACTTCCCTAGGCTCCTGGGATCAGTTGGAATTACTGGGTTTAGATGCTCGGGTGGGCTACTTGGTTGGGATGCTCAGTTTGGATACTTGAGCTGGAATACTTGGATCGACTACCAGTTATAGAAAACAACCTCTTTCCCCATTTCCGCCTAATAGAATATCCTTTTTTTAAGCGTCCAAGCATTCTTTTTTTTCTCATTGGAACAATGAAATGGATTTTCTTGTTAATGAAATATACCCCTTTCAGAATGTTTACCTATTATTGCCTAGTGTTTATCCACTCAATCCAACTGGAGATGCCAGGTGTGATCCACTCGATTCAGGTGGCGATCCACTTAATGTCGATACTACATGTTGCTACTCAAGCCAGGAGTGTCGATTCCAAGAGTTGATGCAGTCGATCGTACTACTCGATGACAGGACTCTTTGACGATACTTGATCTAGGTAGGTTTCGATGCTGGTCCTCAATCTAGGTTTCATTTACTCGATGACATGACTCTTTGCCACCAGTCGATCCAAGAGTCTTAGTTGATCTAATAGTTGAGTCTAGTTGGCAGTATAAGCTAGAAGGTCAACATGAATCTCTAGTCACATGGTGGAAGCTCTAATCATGTAGAATCTCTAGTCAGTTCATGAAGTCCAGTCGATGGTGCATGAATGAAGCTCTTGTTAGTGTGGCATGATGAAGCTATGGTTGGTGCCCTGTAGTCAGTTCCAATCAATCATAGCCAATCAGAGATGAAGGTGCTGATAGTCGCTAGTCGTTGAATGAAGTTGATAGCCAGTTGCCATTGCTGGGAGTCACCGAGAGAGATACATGCTTGGTTTAGATATGTTGTTGTTCGACCTTACGAGACAGATGCAGTGATGAAATGACACATGGGAACGGGCGCATGCTATGACCCCAGACGTGGTGGACGCTTCGCGAACACGGGATATTGTGCTTTGATTGAGACAAACGGTGCTTACATATGTTGCTACACCTAGAGCTTAGATGTGGATTATGGATAGATGCTTACTTGCTAGATTTTCTTATTGGTGCTTTTGTGTCTTGAATGGTCATGCGATTTATCGGTGCCTTTCTTTCATTGATCCCACCGAGAATGAGATAGTCCTTTCTTGCCTTATCCTCTTGCCTTACCTATTCAGTTAAGTTTAGAACCGACAGTTGAGTTCCGTTCAACCAGACACATGAATGACTTACCGATACGAAAATGGAGTTCCTACCTCGATTGGATGCCAGGAACAATCATTACTTACAATGCACATGTTTAGGATAATGTGATTGCAGTCATGCTTGTCAGGGAATGCCTGTCGGGGGAGGGAAGTGGCACATGCTAGTGATTGATTGATGGAGCACATATTTTACGTGGGGTAGGTCCCACTTCGAATTAGGCATGGTATGTCTATCCTTCCTTCTGGGGTGGATTCCACTTCCTTTGAGGCATGCCCCATATCTTTTCCCGTTTCCTTTTCTTTTCTGGCCCACTCAGGACCCTACCAACCGCTCCAAGTGATCAATCCCTGAACTGGAACTCTTTTTAACCAGGTTTACTCCCCAATCACACCATTGACACTCTATGCATGTGGTTATGAGGCTCAAACCGCAACCATAAGCCCGTCTGCATGCGGTTGTGACCCAAATTCCTCAGGTCAATGCATCGGATCGCAAGATCTATGCCACTTTTTTAGGCTAGCATCCATACCACTACCCAGAATTCCCTGCAAATTTTTTAAATCATGACAATGATGACAACAATGCTAAACAATCAAAACTTGAGCAAGATCTTGACCTAGACATGTATAATTCAAGATAGACATTTCATCAAGCATATGAAAAACATACAAGTTAGAGGTCATGAATGAATATATGATCATAACCTTCTGAACTTCATTTGAGGATTACCTAGAAGGCTCTATCAACTCTCTAGCTAGCTACAATAACACTTGTTAGCCCATGCATTCATCAATCATCTAGTAACTTATCAAATCATGAACAAGAGTTATATCTAGAACACATCATAATACCATAAATATAACCATAATAGAAACTATGATAAATCAACTATAAAATCACCATAATAACCAGTACAAGCGCTCATAGATCACAATAGAAAAATAGCTCATATTAACATATGAAAAGGCCAACAAAGTCAAGGACTTCCATCATCCATGTACCGCCAGGCCATTGATTGGGCTAAACCAAATCTCTCTTTAAGTCAATCACCCCCACGCCATATTCCAAGCTTGAATGTGGTATCATAACGGTTAAACGGAAATAAACCAACCAAGGCTTCTAGAGGCAAAGCCACCTCAACTCTCAAGCACAGTGACCTCACCTATACAGTGCAAAAATCACTAACATCAACCAGATTGGTCAGGGTTCTAAGAACTAGTAACTCAACCCACAACCTCCAAGGGACACGAGTTGTTTCAAGGCTCCAGAGTGTTTGTCCCAACCGACAGGCTCCAGGGACTAGTAACTCAACCACAAGCCATAGGAAGCCCAAGTTGTTCTAGGGCTCCAGAGAATTTGTTCCAACTCAAACACAACTATAGAGAACCTGAGAACCAATTAGAAAAGAAATGGAAAATCCACTACACCATATCTATCCAATAAATTGCAAGGAAAGCTTGAAGCCACTGTCAATCCAGGCAAATCTCCATGCCAATGAAAACATATAACCAAGGAATCACATGCATATACCAGGCATCCAAAAACTTGCAAGGAGATCACACATGCAACCTGTTACCTACAAAGTCAGTCTGTTGTAACTGTTAATTCAACTATCTCCTTGCGCTTCCTTTGCTTGCCTTCTCCAAATCCATGTGAATGCTAGAGTGTCCCAAGAATACTCTAGGTATGCAAGAATGTGAGAGAATGAGAGTTTGAAAGGAGATAACCAAAACTAAACTGACAAAAGTTGTAATGACCAAAAACTAAGCCAAAATATGTGAATTGCTTCTCTGATGTCTTTTCTAAGTATGCAAGAATGTGAGAGAATGAGAGTGTGAAAGGAGATAACCAAAACTAAACTGACAAAAGTTGTAATGACCAAAAACTAAGCCAGAAGATGTTAATTGCTTCTCTGATTCCTTTTTATCATTGATGTCTCATTTTTACTTCATTTTCTTTCATTTTTCCTCTAATTCCCTTTGCATGCAAATTTGTCTCTTCACCTTGCTTTTCTCCTATTTTTCCTTATTTTCATAATTAAAAGCCATTTATTGTCTCTTTTCTTTTGCCAATTATTTTGCCAATTTCCATAGCCATAATTAATCCATAAGTGATGCCCACTATAATATTTGTCCACCATTCAACTTGGCCTTATTTTATTTACATGGAAAATGAACAAGGGGTTATTACAATTGTAGTATGAACATCATTATGGAAACTCCAACAAATAAGCTTGGATATGAAGAAGACAAAGGTTCCAACACTGAGTTAAGATCAAAAGGATAATTAGAGGATCGAGAAGAACCAGAGGACTCCCAGAAAGAACCCGAAAAAAAACAGTCAACTTTGAGCACCATGAACCATTCACAGTCCCTCTACAAGATGGAAGCAAATATCGACATCAAGCCATATCAAGGTGAGACTAATGCTTTGAAACCAAATCAATGGTTGTAGCAGTTAGAGGTTTACTCTGGTATTCACCGCCACATGAAAACCCTTAAACTAGAGGGAGATCCTACACTAACCAAGTGAGAGGATTTAAAACTCTCATAATGTCCCAATTCTACACTATTGAGCATGTAGAGGACTAGTGGATCTAATGGCATTGCTTTAGGAAAAGACAAGGGAAAAGTTTACACAAGTAAACCACAAAATTCAAGAAGATGGCAATAAAGCTAGGTATATCTCCTAAGAACTCAAACATGCTCCAAAAGTATCTAAGGGGTCTACAAATCCATTTGGGAAGGCAAGTGATATTGTTCAAACCCAAAACAATGTATGAGGTTTTTGTGTAGGTGTACTACTTGGTAAACATGGGCTTGAAGAAAGGATACTTAAGTGGATCAACGCAGATCGAACACTTGGAAGCTTCCAAGGAGGGAAGAAGAAGTGGAAAGGGTGGAAGGACAAGAAATAGTAACCACAACACACTCTTGCAAAGATCCTAACAACCACTACAACATTAAGGGTCACAGAGAGGAGAAGTTCTATAAATTACATCTAGATCTAAACCCAAAGAGCTGTAAGGACACGAAAAAGAAAAATCTCCTAACCACATAATCAGGTAATCAAGTGGAAAGTGGCCCTAATGTGGGTGAGAAGATTGTGTGCAAATCAATGTAGATGGAATATCCCTTTTACTTTAATTCACAATTTTTCTAGCAAATTTCTTCATAAAATTTCCAAAAATAATTTTGGTTAAAATTTTAATAAATTCTAAAAAAAGTGGACAATGATTAATCACAATTTTTTTTATTATTGAAAAATGCTACAACAAAAACCCAGCAAAATTTATTAATAATACAAAGGAAAGTTTACATTAATTTATTTTGGAAAAACCTAGAAAATTAACAATTGACATAATTCGGCCTCCTTTTGAGGATTCCCTGGCTACAAATCCTCTGGAAAATTCAGCTGGCTCCAATTTCGAAAATTAAGATATGGCTGCAAGAATTCGGCATCCTTTGAAAACCTTCCCTAGCACCTAAATCTCGCTCTTTATAGATGCAATTCGACCTCTGGAAAATTTCTCTCCTCTCCTCTGCAATAGATCGACCCAATGTATGGCCTCTCAGTCATTCAATGGTACTAATTATATCATTGTTGGAAAACATATGCACAGATTTTATTGGGTTGTTATTGGAAAGTTAATTGAAGAGGAAGATGTTGTGATGATGTTGTTTATCTTGTCCTTAGAAGGAAGTGCTAGGGATTGGTACTTAGATTTTCCTACAGGTACCCATAAAATCTTGAACCATTTCCATCAAGGACTTGACAACAGATGGGCCATGGTCAAAGAAGGCATACAACTTATAGATAAGTTCCAGGGAGTCGAGAAAACAAATAACGAAACTGCTAAAGAGTTTACACAAATATTTGACAAATTACTCAAGGAAGTCCCTCTCCTATACAAGCTAGTTGATTAAAATATCTTTGAGATATACATAGAGGTTTTCCACAAACACTTGCATTATGCTCTAAAGGACAAGGGACCTAAGACCTTGGACGAAACTAAGGTCCTAGCTATGAAAATTGAACATAACATAAGCTCATCCAACACTGGTTTGCTTTCCTACCCAAGGGCTAATGTTGAAGTTAAAGTTATGCCTACTTCCCAAATTGACCCTACCTTGCAAGTTTTTGCTCAAGAATTTGATAAAGTTACCACTAAGCTAGTGCAAGGGCAACTGGCCATGATGAACAAGCCCTCTATATTAGAAAGAGAGAGAGGTTCCCAAGAAAGCTTCCCTCCCAAACCATAATTTAATAAAGATAAGTCACCCAACAAGAACCCTTACAATGGAAATAATGTCTCCCAACAAAATGTGCCTAATACTCTTGCCCCAACTAATGTGGTTGGTCAAGAAGGACCCTCTTGGTGTCACACATGTAACAAATTCCATAGTCAAGAGGAGCGCCCATATAAAACATGGAAGAAGAAGAAAGTCGAGAACATCTTAATATGATAAATGATAATGCTCCACTTAATACTTTGTTGGGTGAATCATTCTTCTGTTCTCAACAAGAGCATGAAGAAACCATTGAATAACCTAGTAATGATCGTGATTAACTAATCATGGTTGTTGAAGAGGGAGGAATTTTTAAAGGCTTACATTACTCTAGGAGAAATAATGAACAAAACCACCCTCAATCAAGTATTATCAATAATAGTATCCTTTGAAGGAGTGACATGCTACCCCCACCTCCTAAGAGCATCCTAAAACCCAATGCACATAATCCTAACATGTCCTTGGATGTTGACCTAGGAAGTGTTTTGGCAAAGAAAGTGCCACTATTAGAATAAGCTAAACTTGAACCCAAAGAGGGCAAGTTAGAAAGGGACTTAAACTTAAAAGGGAGTTCCAAGGCCCCCATGTAATCCATCAAAACATGTACAACAATTGACAAAATGGAGGGCATCTCCCTTTCTTGTTATCTCTAGTAGTAAATAATCTAATCTTACACAATTTTATGATTAACTACAATGCCTTGACAAACGCTACACCTCTAAGAGTCATGAATTAGTTGGAAATTCAAATCACTAGACTATAGAGGAATATGTGTGCCTTTGACTCAAAGTTTATCCCTGTGTATGGTTTGATGAAGGAAGTTAAACGCCGGATACTAACAAGGATATTTCAGTGCTAATGGATATTCTAGTTGTTGATGTGCCAAATGCTTGGGGTATGCTTGTGTCCAAGAAATGGTGTGCATCTATAGGTGGGAAACTATAGATGGATTTTTCATACTCCACCATACCCACCATGGATGAGAAACCATTTATTCTTAATAGAGAACCCCACACACCTGATCATGTGGAAATCCTCTCCCAAAGACCTACATTCCTAAAAAAATTAATAAAAAATTAAATAAAATAAAAAAACACATTGAGCCAAAGATTAGTGATAGATCCAAACAAGTTGAGTCAATGTCAATGAATGTATGTCAAATCAAAACAATCCTGTCAACAAGAATAAGAAACAAACATTCCAAAACATTAAAACAAAAACATTGGGTACAAGTTGGTGCCTTTGTAGTCCTCATCAATAACCCATATCCTTTTACGATCCATGGATACGTGTCAACAACAACCCATATCCTTTTAGGATCTATGGAAAAGTAGGGGTTAGGTATCTCTATATTGCAAAACTTGATTGTGAGATGTTTCCCTCTCCTATTCGTGGCAAACACCATACTTTGTTTAATGGAACCTCATGCATTCATATTTGGATAGTTGCATTGGATTTGTGTGTTTAAATTTTTGTGAGTGCAACCTACTTATTAAGCATTCATGCTAATGTGTTTACATAATAGATTAGATGACATTTTGCTAGCTTTTCCTTCCAAGTTTGTTTTATATTTCATATAATCACAATGGTGACGATCAACACTCATTCACATGCTATCAAACAAGTTGATTTGAGTGTGCATTTAAAAGGTCAGCAAGCCTATGGAATACTAGAACACTGTAGTTCTCATGAACTCACCGTTCGAGCATATGGTTCATTCACTTTATGATGAGCACATGTCCTTGAGTTGGATCCAGATGTTACCCATCAAAAAGTGGGTAACCCCATTGGAGAAAACAAATACTCTTTCGAACAACCAACCAACCAACCAACAACCCTACATTGCTTAGTATACGATGACATAGCATATTCCTCCACCATTTTCATTGGGAAAACACCTCACAACATGGATTAAGGGGTGATCGAGATGATTAACTGATCATGACTATAAACTTGTCGACTCAACTAACTAGAGAGGTTAGTTTTTGACCCTAGTTCAGTGGGACCCTGGACCTTGGGGTTATATGAGGGACACTACTCATAAAGGGGATAAATTATTTTTCCAACCCTCAAGACACTTTATATCATGATTTCACATTTTTTACATCTCAAGGGGGAAACCCATTTGCAAAAGACCTTCACAGTCTATGCAATTTTGCGACACAAATACAATCCAGCAGACCAAGAAATTTCTAATAAAATAACCTAATCAAATGGTTAAGATTATTCCCAAATCACTTTTACATAGAGTTGATCTAGAACACTAGAACTCCCCTAAGATCCAAGTGACAAAATCCATTCCGACTTTGGGGTAAGGCTGAAGGAAAACTCTTCCGACCATCCAAGAATGGATCGGTGAGACAAGAAACCTCATGGAATGTAGATCGTCACCAGAAAGGTAGGTTTACCTAGGTAATTACATACATGACACAGATCTGCTACGATTATTTACATTATACACATGCAGAATGGGTTTACATTATAACATGATCCTCAGGCTGATGATGATAGCTAGATGGTAGGAACACATCGATCAAGCGCCATCCCTTTCGCGAAAAAATGGGGTGTATTGCTATGGGTCATTGACATGTAGTGGTCAAAACTGGCCAAAACTGTAGATTTTGACATAGTTTTTTGCAGCCTTGTGTTTTGATTGCTTAGGGTGTGTTCCCAGACTCTATTTGAGAATCCCATGGTCAAAGAAGCCTTAGGATTGACCCATAGACTCTCTGAACCCTTTTTATTTCATTGCACTCCATCTCCACCTAACTCTAGCCTCTTCAAGCAGAGGATTTGGTGGGTAAGTTTTTAGGATCCTTGGGGGCAACTTAGCTTTAATTTCTCTAAGATTGTTTGATCCCTGAGTCCTTCTAAAATAAAGAGGGGTTGTTTCTAATGTGATAGTGGTGAAATCCCTGGTTTGATGCGCACTCTCCTAGCCTAATGAGTCTTTGCACCAAGGTACAAGATTTTTCTACAACAAGTCCCAACAAATATATAATATAGATTAGGTTCTACTTCACTTTTGGTGAATTCGACAATTTCGAAATATCTATCAATCCTAGAATCCTAAGCTCTTGGTGCCTACTTGGTTCCATAGAAGGCTTTCTTAAGACTAAAAATGTGGAACTTTTTCCCATTTACATCAATTCCCTAAGGCTATTTTATGTACACTTCGTCCTTAATTATCCCTTCAAGAAAAGTTGTTTTCACATCATCCCATAAATGAAACTAAAGATGTAATTTCTCTAATGGAAGTGTGCCTAGTTATTGGAGCAAATGTCTCCTTGGTTTGTAGATCCACCTAGATCTCACTACGAACATCCCCTCCAGTCTTGGCACTATGTCCCTAATGTCATCCTTCGTGATGGAGTTGTAATCATGCATCATGGAATCTTGCCAACCTTGTTGGTATGTTTCCTCTTGAAAGATGGAAGGCTTTGAATCTATGATGCTAGTTATTAATGCCATGTAGTCTGGAGGATTTTTTGGAGGTCTGTGCTCTTAAAATTTTCTCCTAGGAGTTGTAACATACTATTGAGCATTCTTGAATCTTGAGTGAACCATTGAGGTCTCCTAAAAGAACTAGAAGGTGCTAATGTCTCCTTCTCCTCACCTAAAAGCTATTGTCTTGTATGGAACCCATTGTTTTCGAGGCTATTGTTCTGTATGGAACGCACTGTTTTCTGGGGTGACCCTCACTCAACCTATGGACCTTCTCGTTTATCATACTTTGTCACTAGAATAGGCTCATGGGATTTCCTAGATGCAAGATCCTCCTCAAAATTTACATCTTTCTCACTACTATCTTCCTCTATTTTGGAATATAGACTTTGTATGCCTTTGAAGTCTCACTATAACCTACAAATAAACCTTTCTTGGTCGAAGGCTCCAACTTGGTCCTCTTCTCGACAACTATATTGATATAAATTGCACAACCAAAGATGTGGATGACTCACCTTTGGCTTCACACCAGTGAATTTCTCCTTTTGGTGTCTTTTTCTCCAAGATTATGTAAGGACACCTATTCTATATATATATATTGTTGTGTTGCATGTTTTTTCCCAAAGAAACAACGACAAATGTTGGTCATGATTTATGGCCTTAATAGTCCCTATGATGGATTAGTTCTTTCAATTTGAAACCCCATTTTGCTTGGGGTTTTATGGAACAATTAGTCTCCACATGTTTTTTGCCTCCATGTATATGTCCTTGTACTCCTTGGGGGTATAATTACTCCCATTGTCTAATTTCAAGAATTCGATCTTCTTCCTTGTTTGGTGTCAACTAGAGCTTTGAACTCCTAAAACTTGCTAATGAGATCATCCTTGGTATTTGAGAAGTAGATCCAAAAATGTTGAGAGAAGTCATCGATAAATAAAACACATTACATGCTTCCTAATATTCATGCTACTTAAATTGGTCTATAGATATCCAAATGCACCAAGTCTAAAATCTCCTTAGACCTATGCTCATTGCATGGCAAAATACTATGTTGGATGAGTTTATGGAATGTTGGGAACTTGGGTATGGCTGTTCGGAACGACTAGAGGTCTTCGCAAAAT
This sequence comes from Pinus taeda, assembly GCA_000404065.3. Classification (NCBI taxonomy): domain Eukaryota; kingdom Viridiplantae; phylum Streptophyta; class Pinopsida; order Pinales; family Pinaceae; genus Pinus; species Pinus taeda. The sequence continues at coordinate 4,998 of APFE030462666.1, read as the reverse complement.
TTACAAGAAACGGCTAATCGAGAGCGGTAATATTATATAATAAAATAAATATAAATAAATAATAAATAAATAATTATATACATATATAAAAAAATATAAATAAAAAAATATTTTTATATATAAAGTATATATATAATATTAATATATATATATATATTATATATAAGATTCAAAATCAAGTATTGAATCAAAATATCAGAGTATTAAAATCAATTTAAATATATAAATAATAAATATATAATCTCTTTTATATATAAATATATTCTCTGGGTGTCTCTCTCCTTTAGCCTCTCCCTTTATATATATAAAATGTCAAGTTCATTATCAGTTCTTTAACATTTTTATCTAGTTATTCTTAAGAGAAAAAACAACATTAATTTTTAAGCATTGACTTCCACATACAATATGCACACACAATCTTCTGTGATATATATACATAAACAACAACAAAAAATACTCATCAACATGACATCCCAGGTATCACCCCTACGTTGAGGTGCCACACGCTTCCTTAACCCATCAAGAGATTGCTTCAGTTTCCTAATTAAGGATATTGGTGTTAAGGATGTCTTTCGCCTTTCATCCTGCGAAGGTTTCAACATAGGATCATGTTTAGTGGGCAGTTCAACATATTTCTCTATAGGCTTTGTATTCCCCAATCCCAGGGAATGTGGGAACTCCAAAAAAATCAATCTTCAAAGCTCCCAGAACTTTTCCTAGTTCCCATTGTAGCTCCCGCTGAAAAGGTAATGTTCCCATACAATTCCAAAGCTCACAGGAGTGCGGGAACCATCAGAACGGGTTTCCCACCTCTCGGGAGCAGTTTTGGTGTAACAGAGGAAAATAGCCTTGGCATGGTCTCCAAGTGTGCACCCTTTCCATACTCCTTTTTGCTGAATGCTGAACTCTAGAATACTTGTGACTATCTCCCTTACATAAGTAGTGCTTTATGATGCAATTACCTCTGCCTCTTGTGCCATAGGCACAACTCATACAAGCCATATTTGTTATGTACTAGGGCTCGAATAGGTTCACCCTATAACTTGTATTAATTTCCTTCACTGACCACCTATCACTTGTGCTACTTCGAGGTTAGATTCCTTTAGCCTGATGAGGACTTACTAGGTCTTGAGCTCTACTGCATGGCCCATATTCCCCATAACTTAAATTGAAATCAAGTTCTTCATGAGAGCTGGAAAAAATAGAGCATTGCTAAAGTCTAAAAGGTTACTTGATTGGAACTAGAAGGGAATGGTACCAATTCTTGCTACTGAGTACTTGACATCATCGCCAAGTTCTACTTGAAGCCTTGAGTTGTGCCCTTTCAGATTGGAAAAAATCTATTGAGCTCATGTCATATGCCGATATACACCAATGTACGCATACCAAGTAATCCTTGGAAATGTGTTGGTAGAAAGGCAAGATGCCATTGAGCAATCCTTCTGGAATTTGGTAGAAAACTCATTCCTTTGAGTTTCTGCAGAGGTTGCAGTTGCTTTTGCTACTACTACCCTTTACTCTTCTTCTCATTTGGACACTATGATGCACAATGCCCGTGCTTATGATAAATGAAGCATTTGATCTTGCTCATGTCCATCTTCCTTGGCCATGAATTTGACTCCTCATTCTTTCCCTCGCCCTTGCCGGGTCCTTTTATCCTACCCTTTTTTGCTTGTCCAAATGGGGATAGTTTATTATCACCACACTTCTTGCTTGTAGGTTTTAACCCTGTACAATTAATTTCTGCAAATATATCCTTAATAATACAGAAAAAATGCAATGGCACACACACATTAATGCAAATATTTTACCCTCAAAGCCTAATTTGAGAAATCTAGAAAGATTTTTCAATAAATTCTTGTTTACAATATATTATCATATATATATAATATATAATATATATATATATATATATATATATATATAAATAATAATTATATATAGATATAGATATAATATATAATATAAACATGTTGCCTTCCATACACCCCCAACTCATTTACCTTTGATTAGAATACAATCGTAGTTTCTTAATCAAAACTACAAAATTATTGGCTAAACCACCATGCACCACAAAATCACTAAAAGAAAAAACGATGTGCTGAAAACTTCCAAAAATGGATGCAAAAACCACACAATTGTTTTCAAGAGCATTGCCTCTGAATCCCTACATAGGTGGGATTTTACCACCCTTCAAGTAAGGGGGCTTCACCCACCTACAACCCTCCAAATAGGGGCGCTATCTACCCCCCCTTGTGACCGTCGTTGTGTCCTAGTCCAACACAACATATAGCATGTGTAGATGGTCATGCAAAGACTATAACACATAACCGACATTGCTACCCTTTGACTCCATTTGAGTCTCCTAGATATAGTTACTCTATAGTCTTTCAAAAGAAGGAATATTGTTATGAGCACAAATGCCCTTGACAAATGTTTCCCATGAAGTTGAGAATCCATTCAATGCCATGTTCACTAGCTCTATATCTTTGATCTTCTCCCCATCTGCTGCAAGTTGATCACAAATCTACATGAACTTCATCAGGTATTTGATAAATATGGCTGATCTGATCATATTTATAGATTTGAGCGTACACACAATATCATCTTCTTGTTTATGTTCTTTCTCTAGTAGAGAGCAACCGGGACGTCAAATATGCCCTTTGTGATCTTCTTCTTGGATATGTGAGGAATCAAGTGATTCTTTATGGCATCCATAATCATCCTCTTGGCATTTACTTCTTGTGAGTTGCTAATTGCCGTCGATTTGTAGGTGTAGCCACAACATATTTGGTGACATCCCACAGATCATTCTCTTCCAATATCAACGTTACCCTAATTTTTCTAGGAAAGAAATTTTGGGCACCTTCCAAGTTTTCCTTGAATTTGAGGCTAACTGTTGCCATCTATGAGATCTAGGACACAAACTTTCAGATATGATTAAGACAAAAATCTATCCTGTAAACCCTTGAGAATATCAATAAAATCCTAGTTCTGATAGCATGTTAAGGTTTCCAACCCTATATGATTGATGTCCTTATGATCTAAAAACAAACAAATCAATTTGAATTTATTTAACTACTGAAATTTATTTTCTAACAATAGCATCAATCACATGATAGATATACAAGTAACTAGCCGAAGCATGAATTAAATACACACATACACATGGTTTCTCCTTCAAATCAGCATCTCATTCCTTAGATCAAAGCTTACTAGGTGACCTTTGCAACCTGCTAAATCAATAGTTATATGGTCAAAAAAATTACTCAAAAATAGATCTGTATAGCTCACTGAAGAGGTGTACGACCTGCATATAAAATGAGGAAAAGACATCCCAGTTGTATGACCTATACAACCTGCTACATGGACCTATTGTACAACACTACTATGTGGACTACCCTATAGGGCCTTCTATATGACCTTTGTTATATAATTGCTTCTATATGGCCTGTTATATTGTTCCCTCTCTTGTGCTTTGTCTCATCTCCTACTGGCTAGATCTGATCAGCTGTAATTTATCTCTTCTATCTTGTCTTATTTATGTTTTGCTGAAAAACCCTAATCTACCAAAACCCTATTCTAATCTTAAGATGTACATCCTAGATTAAATCAAAGTCATTAATGTATTAAATACACTTTATTAGACTCCTTAGGCTATTTTGACTGCAAAAACATAAGATATTTCACAAATTCTGCAAATTCGTTGAACAACACTGCTTTGGTCACCATCCTATCATTTGAAAAATTGGATTTCAACTTTCTTGGGCTCTAGTCTTCTTTGCCAATATTGATCTTCTTTGTCCTCTCTCTGTCCTGCATAATTGCATTTGATCTGCAAGTTGTTGGTCAATTTCTCTATTGTCAAACTACTTCTTTACATAGTTCATGGGGATGGATTCCCCTTGTTCTGTTGATATATGAAATAACATCTTCGTCTTAGCTTTCGTTGTATGCTCTTTGATGAAGTTGTGCATTTTCTTCAAAATTGTCTCTAGACTAGGATTTTGCTAGGTGTCTCCTTGATCCAATTTCTACTTTGACCCTCTTTCAAAAGTTTATCTATCTGCTAGTAAAGCAATGCCTTGACTGTGATAGCGTGCAGATGTAAGTGTGATATCTTTGTCGGAAGCAAGAGTGTGACATTGCAACGAGTCAAGTGAGATGCATGGGAGTTCTATCACACGGAGGGGAAAATGAAGTATGTCACTTAGAAGCTTGTAATAGTATGCAGCCTGGAAGGAACACACGAGCAGAATGACATCACAAGATGGAAAGAGGAATAGTCCACAAACCAAAGTGATGGGTTAAACCAACAACACGTTTGCAGTAATATTCATACAATTGCATACAAAATAGTTCATACACAAATGTGTGAGTTAAATAACATACATTTAAAGCAACCAGAATAGTCCAACTACAATAACAACATATGCATGAAAACATGCTGGCTCTATTATATATTATAATAAGTGAAAGTTCCATCCATACATACACCATTGACTGCTACTAGCCCCAATAGGGGAACATTACAGTCGACACTGCATGCTCCTCCAAATAGATGTACTCGCTCTGCATTGTGGAAAAGCCAAGACTCGTCACAATACTCTCCAAGCCTTCTCTAAGCAATTCCTAGCCAAAATCTTGGCTCCCAAAAAGCCTATTGATGAGCCCCAAAAATGTACAATTATTTGGGCTCATTCAACTTCCTAATTTGGCTTAGTCCACCATTCTCATTTGTTTATTGCATGTTTTTGATTATTTTTATGTTAATAGAGTGAATTTGGTTAGTCATTATGCCAACAAGTCTAATGGGTGCTTTGTGTAGCCTTGTTGGTCAACTTGGAGACAAAATTGAAGGTCTTAATGAGCACTTGGCAGCCAAATTCGTGGGAGAACAAGCTAGAGGATTTGTAGGAAGGTGTCCCCCCTCATTTATGGGTCCTTACCTCGAATTCTCCACCATCAGCTCGGAGTTCAAAGGCCACCAAATCAATG
>APFE030462661.1:28017-111906 GCA_000404065.3 Pinus taeda | reverse complement strand
GACACTAATCAAGATCCTAGAAGATGACTCACCTCTCTGTAATCATCTATATATAGATCCCTCATCACAGAGATCCAGAGGCTGGAATTTTGTATCTTGTAGAGAAGTGTTGTTGGTTTTATGGTGTATATTCATAGCGTTGGGTGATCTAAGCTTTGCTTGAGGTAAATAAGGTCTTCCTAGCTAGAGGATGATGCTAAGTCAGAGCACATGGTTGTAATCCTCTTGCTACTTTTCATCTTAATAAAGCTATTACTGTTTCCTTCCATATTCTTGTGTACTTGTTTATATATGCATTTATATGGTTAATATGCATCTGATCCTGTATTATTTATGAATTTAGATCTTCGTTTCTTTGATAGTAGTATGTTGTTGTAATTCCACAGGTTCTTTTGAAGCTAGGCAGATAGAGAAGAAGCGGCGAAGCTCTATCAAGAAGGAGAGGAAATCAAATGCAAGACTCAGGTTGGTCTTCTTGGTTCTCCTCTTGTCTATTTTCATAAAAGGAAACAATAGTAGACTTTGATTGTTTGTTTCTAAGATAGCCACCCATCTTAGTGGGAATAGTAGCATCTGAGTGGACACTATTCCCGGATAACAGGCAGATATCCCAGCTATTGCTAAGGTTCGAGAAATTTCTTGGAAGAACAATCTTCAAATTCTTAATTGCCTATGAATTACTCCAACTAGTTGATAATTCCTATCATGCACACAGATTAGTACAAATTATTGAAATCTAATATGCATCCTAAATGATTTTAATATGATTTTAACCATGCATTTAAAAATGAATGCAAATATAATGAGTTGTCTAAACTTTCAAAATAAACACCTATGTATACCTCCCCAACAACGATGCCAAAATGTTGGGTGATTTACTTGTGATTTAAATCATGTCATTAATTTTCAACCCAGAGTTTGTGAATTGACGAGGTATATGTGTGATACATGCACTAGGTGGTTATTTATCAGAATAGATTAATCTAATGCTATTAAAACTAATTACAAAAAAAATTAAATCAATCTAATCGAAACTAAACAAAACAAAACATAAAGAAATTGAAATCATACTTGTATAAAGGAAATAACACTTAATTGAAATTGAAATCACACTTGCAGAATTGAAATCACACCACACTTGCATAAATGAAAGTCACACCAAACTTGCATAATTTAAATCACATTTTCTGAATTGAAATCACACCACACATGCATAAATGAAATAACACTTGTTGAATTGAAATCAAAATCACACCTGCTAAAATGAAATCACACTTGCTGAAAGTAAAAGCACACTTGTTGAAAGCAAAAACACAATTGCATAAAATGAAAACACACTTGCGGAAAATAAATCAAACCATGACTATACTATGTTACTAATATGTACAACTATGTGCAAACTGTGGTTGATGGGGGCCCTCCATTCCTCGGCGAACACATTGAACAACTATCACATCTTGGAGATCAAAGTGCCAATATGTATTTCATAAAATGAGTTACAAGATATTACAATAATTCTTTATCCTCACTTTACAAATTCCACTTGTATGGAACATGGAACCTCCAACTAGCAACTACTACCTAACAACCCTTTGTATGAAGGGTGCACTACTATTAATACAAAAATTGAGCATACTATTCAATAAATATAGATCTTTCGATTTCTCCTAAATCCACATTTATCTCTTGGTGTTACAACCAATCTCCTAAAAATATAAGATACAAATTGTCTCAAAATTCTCTCATCCATGATTCTTCTCCTTTGAATGTGCATAGTTAATGTTCCACATCTTCCACAATTATTCCACAAATCTTCACAGGTTGGAATTTAAAATTAAAATTTATGGTTGGGTGGCCAAATAAAACCCTTCTAGAATCTCCAAGTAGGCCTACAATATCACAAAACTCATAACATTTTCAGATATATATGGAAACATGTTAATTTCCTAATATGTAATCACAATTTTTCTTAAAATACTTAAAATCAATGACTTTGAAAATAATAATGATAAACCCATGTGATTATGAAAATGATTACTTAATGTAAGGTTATGGGGCTATAGAGTTACTAAATGAGGGTAAAATTATGGAAATGAAAGTGAAAGTGGATGACATTTTGGAGGCTCAACACTATCTTTTCTCTTGATAAATTCCTCAAGCCTTTCCTTTTAATGGGAAAACTCTTCATTGTCATAGTTATACATACCTTCCTCCGAATGTTTTAACTATTCCTTCAATTGCTTATTCTTCTTCCTCACTTTCTTTAACTCATCAAGGGAACTGATGAATTCCCCTTCAAAGTACAATATTCCTTCTTCTTCTTCTTCCTCTTCAAAGTACATAATACCTTGTTTCTTGTAGTCTGTTTCAAAAGCCATAAGTAGATACTTATCTGAGTCATTCTCCAATGCGTTTTCACTGTTTGACTCTAGTGTTGAGCTATCCTTTTTGGAGTAGAACCCCTTTATCTTATAGGGCTTTTCCTTGTGATGTTTTTGAGACTTGTTTCGAAATTTCCGATCCTCTTCCTCTTCATCCTTTTCCTTATAAGGGCATTTGGATGAGAAATGTCCAACTCTTTGTTAATGTGAAATTTCTTGGAAGGTGTACCAAAAACACTTCACTTAAGTCACTATGTGAAAAGTGACCCTAAGAACAAGTTGATGACCACTTACGATTTAGATTGTCAATAAGAATGAAAAAACCTACAACAAAAATAGAGACGATCTAGAACAACAATCAACCAATCTATATATATATATATATATATATTATATATATATATATATATATAATTATATATATATATATATTATAATATATATATATATATATATATATATATATATATAATATTATATATATATATATATATATATATATATATTGTATAACCAAAATGGAAAGACTTTAATTGAATAAATTATTTAAAAACACCCTGTGAAGGAGATTTATAGATGGGTCAATAAGTCCCCCTCCATGGGATGGGTCCCTTGATGTCCTTCATGCTTCAGAAAATGATCTTCTCTCTCAATATGTGAAAAACCCAGACAAAATGTGGAGAACTCGAAATGGGAGCTCAAAAGAAAAAATATGATAATGGTGATGATGATTATGATCATGGTGCAGAATGAATGAAAAATCCCTCCTATTTATAACAAAGTATTGAGTTGATTTTAAAAGTGGAGAATAATAAAATAATTTAACCAAATGAAGATCTAATTGCTTGGAATACTTTATTATATTTATTGGAGAGGGAAAATATATTTAAAATGGTTAAATATCTATATTTTGAAATAATTAACAAATAAAATGATTTATTAATTATTTCACTAGAGTTAAAAATTGAGTGAAATTGAAATAACTATTAAATAGTGATTTATTAATTATTTCAATAACAGAAATAAGGAAAATTAAATAAATAGTGATTTGTTTAACTATTCCTAAGGGAATTAATCAAATGTGACAAGGAATAATTATTTAAATAATGATTTAATAATTATTCCTAAAGAAAATTAAATAAATAATAATTTATCTAATTATTAACATGGGGGGTTTTTTATTTAAATCAAAAAATAATTTAATAAAAGTGGTTTACTACATGCTATATTTTGATCCACCTAGTTAGAAATGACTAGGTGATCATTTTTTGGTGATAACACTCGTCTAGTGCCAAAACACTTAAAGGGTAACTTTCCTTTATGTTTTCTTGGGCTAGGCTTTAGTTTTCTGGCTAGTTGAGCCAACTCCTGATCAGATTCACAACTGGAGTAGTCTTGATGATCTTTATGCTCCTTAGCCTCTTTGGATACTTTGAATGTTGTTTCCTTAGGTTCATACTTTCCTATTCCTACTCCCATATCATAGGTTGTGAGAGTATTATGCATCTGGTCCATCTTGAGATCCTTTAATTTATACATTTCATTTTTTTTTGGTGGCTAGCGAAATCAACAACAGCGGTGGTATCGTACTCGCGTTACACGGGGTCAAATTCCACCGGCTGCCACTATAACCTGTAGGAGGAACTACCTAGCCTGCAAGAACAACCCTCAGTTAAGACAAGACTTAAACTTGTGACATGCACAACAGCACGGATGACTTAGCATATCATCTGTTGACCACAAGACCAAAGCTCTGCGGGCTAATTTATCCATATCTTCAATAGCTAAGACTTTGGCATTAAATCCCATGGGCAGAGATCTTAATATTTTCTGAGCAACCATCTCCTCCTTGACCCCCTCACCAAGTCCTTTAATCATATTAGTTACATCATCAAATCTGAAGAATTATTTTTTTATGCTTTCATTTTAACTCATTCTCAAGCTCTCAAACCTCATTCTAAAAGAATAAAGTTTCGTCTGCTTGACTTTGTCATCTCCTTCATGACTCTGATTAAGCTTTACCTAAACTTCCTTAGCAGACTTATAGTGCATAACATTTATAATTTCTTATTGACTAAGACCAAAAAGAATGACATTCTTGGCTTTAACATTGTTTCCATATAATGTTTTACCATATACATTAGTGGGAGGAATATTAGGGACATTGTAGTATACTAGAACTAAAGTCCAAACATCTACTCTCAGGGACATAAGATATGCTCACATTCTTACTTTCCAAAAGGCGTAGTTTGTCCCATCAAAGACTAGTATTCTACTTGAGTAAGCCCCTTGACTCTCCTTCCTAGAAATAATTCCTTATTGATATGCATTCCCGTGATTACACTGTTATTGAAGGAACTTGGATACCAATTGTTGGGATAAGGAATGGCTCAAGAAGGATGGGGGGGGAGGGGGGTTAATCAATAATTGTGAGATTTTTTACTTTTTCCAGTATGCTTATAGTCCCTTCTAATATTATATTACTTATGAGATAATTCATTCATAAAGGGAGTCAATAACAAGTTAAAACATACATTTTCATACAACAATCACATGAGCAACAAACTCATTTGACATAGTGTTTTTCATGTGGAAACACAGAGGGAAAAAACCCCCAAATTTGTTGTTTGTTTATGATGTAAATTGAGAACGTACTTAATTACATCTGTTTATTTGTGAGCACCCACTCGCAGTAGGCGCCAACCCCCTTTGGTTAGCAACCACCAACTTTTCAAGAGGCACCTACATCTTCTGTATGTAGGCACCAAACCTGCTCTTGCCACTGTTATACTATTTCATACAATTTTCAAATTGAAAACAGACATATACATTACAAGTAAAATACAAAAATGGTTTGTTGTAGATTCAAATTCTTCTCTTTGTCCTCTAAACTCTCATGCAATTTTTCTTTACTTACTACTCACAACAATCTCTCCTCAACACTCTCCCTTCCTTCACATGGGCTCTCTACTGCAACTACCCGAGTTCAACTTGTATTGTTCTTTTCACAATTTTCACTATGTTGCCTACTCTTCAACTCTTTCCTTGATTTTCTACCCACAACACTCCCACTATTCTTGCTACACCAGCACTTAGTATGCTCTCAATGCTTAGACCTCTCTATCTCTCAACATCTCTCACTCCTCAGCATTTCGGCAATATGCTTAACTCCCCCCTTTTCTCAATTGGAAATGATGGTTTTATTTCACCGAAGCACTCTACGTGAGGTTGTCTCTATTGTATATACCCTTACTTAACAAATGTACTTCGACATGGATCCCCTGACATTGTTGCGTCATCTTGGATGACTCCTGTCATGGTATTAAATATATTAATATATTATATATATATATTATATAATATATAATATACTTTGAATCCTTTTACTAAAAAACTATGTAAATATACATGCTGAGAAATTAATTATCAGATGACCCGCACACTCCTCCAAGAGCCCCATTCTTATTTATTTATTAAAAGAGCTTGATAGTCCATAGGGATGGTTACTTTGAACTTCATTTAACTCTCCTAGTCATGCACATGAAGTAGCTAATTATTTCCTTCATTCCCACATAATTGTCTATGTTAAATGATGTCCTCATTTCATTTTTCAGAGTCTTATGTAGGTTTAGCCCATTTCAGCAATCAACTCCGTTGATCCTACATTCAATTCTTCAACTGTCGACTCATACATCCTTAAAACACATTGTATTGCCTCATTGGAACATGCCATATCGTAACTTACATAGGTAGAATGTTACGATATTGCACTCCCTGATATCCTTGGCCCCATTTGCCTTCAGCTCCTTTAGCAACTTCTTTCTCATAAGACCTGGCCTGTGATTGATGGCTTAGTGCTATATCAGAGCCTCCTTTGTATTGTAACTCACACAATTGAAATGTTATGATATTTCATTGTCTGATATCCTTGGATCCTTTTTCACTTAGCTCCCTGTGTGTTTCCTTCTCATAGGACTGAGAGTTGTGACCAAGGGCTTAACACAATATCAAATCCCCTCAGTATCATACCTCTCACAATTAAAATGTTATGGTATTTCACTTTCTAATATCCTTGGCTCCCTTAGTGCTTAGTTCCCTATGTGTTTTCCTTCATATAGGAACGAGGGTTATGACCAAGGGCTTAGTCCTAGGTGCTAAGGTATGTTGTTCCTTCTAGGGGGTTATACTTATTCTTTGAAATATCCTTCACCCTTGGTTCATTTGGAATCATCATGACCAAGCGTCAAACCAGCATCAAATCTCTCTTCATCGGAACCTCTTTAACCATTATTTTCACAAGAGTTACGATATTGTTGTCCTCCAATATGCTGACATCAATAGCCACTATAGTTTTTCAGGCCCACTAGCATTCTACCATGTGTCCTATAAGAGGAGAGAGAGAGAGATTCTTAATGACCCTTGACTTTGTAACAAATCCTTTTTTGACCTGCTCAACATTCCTCAATGCTTTTAGCACTATCGACCTTGCTAAATATCTTAACTTCTAAAAATTCCTCTGTTAAGAAGCTCTGATATTCTAATATTTTAGACCTTTGATATTATTTGCTCCAATGATCTAATATCTTGATATCCAATATGTCGCCTGCTCTGATATTTTGGTCTTCTGTACTCTATTCTTTTGGGTTCATATATCATGTCCCGATGGGCTCCAGTCTTTGATATTTCATTCTTCTTAAGACTTCAAGTCCCTGAACTTTGGCATACCATACCTCTTGATCTAGGAGTCCATTTTTAGACATCAATATACCATTGGTAAGCTCTTCTAGAGCCCTTTCCAATGGAGAATGTCTGATGTAGGCTTGGAGCCCATCTACTACCTTTAAGATGGTTGAAAAATCTGTACCACTCTTTGCTCCTTGACTCTTCTTCTTATGCAAGGAATGTTGAACTCCCAACAACCATATTCATCATTTTATGGCTTCTCCAGTAAGCCTACTACTATGATTATTCTCTACATAAAGCTTATATCTACCATGGAGATTCCATCTGGACCAACACAATAATCATCAGTTTATGGTTTTTCCAATAAGCCCGCTACTATGATGATTTTCTAGAGACTATTGCAAAACCATGGTAGTCCTCCTGAGCCATTACTAGTTGCATCTCCTGTGAAAAGGATCCATGTCAGTCTAGTTGAAATCAATGCCAATACTAGCACAACCATCACCAATTGTCCAACACCTTCTACCCACCAGAATATGGATTATAGCTTATTTCGACAACATGTTACATACATTTAAGGGGAGAATGGTCAGAGGGGTAGTACCTAATCCCTCTTCCATTAATGTCATAGGGGGAGAGTAATAAAACATTGGAGATGATATGAAATGTGTACATACATATTGAATATGGAGATTGAGCAAGGGGGAGAGTGATAAATCATTAGCTTTTTGAAGCAATGTTTGGAGTGTTTCCAAGTGGTGGTGTTGCCATCTATGACCAACAATGTCTGGTGGACTTTCCATCAATGCAAAAGAGGGATATTATTGAGTATGTTGGGAGTTTTTGTCATTGATGTCAAGTCTCAAGTTCAGGGGGAGTTTAGTAAGTGTTATAATTGATGTGTTTATGTGTATTTTTGCCTAGATTGAGGTCAAGGATGAAGGTAATATATTTTAAGGACTTTTTTCTTTAGTTCCTTAGCTCCATTAAGAAATATAAGTATTTATTTTAATATTCCTCTCCAAAAACCTTTTAAATGGTATATGGCACTCATTCTAACTCCCCATTAAAAAAAAAAAAAAAAAAAAAAAAAAAAAAAAAAAAAAAAAAAAAAAAAAAAAAAAAAAAAAACTAATGTTGAAGTTTTGCATTTCAAGTAACGTTCCAACAAATCATAATTCCAGTATGGCTCCCCCATTGGACATACAACAAATTTGAAAAGGTGGAAGTGTGGAGGTAGTGAGAAATGGCCTATAAGTATTTTGGTCATATCCCTTGGTCATAGGCTTCTTATCCCAAGTACTCAAGCGCTTATGAGATCACCATACCTAACAATGTGAAAATAGAAGCAATGGGTAGCGAGCGATAGGTTGGAATCACATAGAAAGGAGATGATGTGGCTCAATGAGATGATGAGACATGGTGGTGAATATACAAGATGACATGTGGAATTCTACTAGTGTGACACGTGGTAGGTGGATTTTGGCCTTCTTAGGTGACCAATCGACACTTTACGGGTCAATAATGGCAACATCGTGGCATGACATGTCATAGAAATATGATGTGGCAACGACATGATAGAGATGAAATAAAAAAAATATTACACTTGGTAGGTTCTAATTGGATCTTGAGGTTTCAATGTGGTAGTCTTGAGACTGGCACCAAGGACTAGTCCTCTAAAGGATTTTAGTGCATTTAACCATTTAAAAAAAATATCGAGAACTAACAAATTGACCCATAAACAACATAATGCCAACTTATTGACATGTTTATCAAAGCCATGGTGAATGAGGTTATGAGAATTTCATTATGATTATTGTTTCTTTGAATGTAAATCCATATATACACCATGAGAAGTGTAGCTAATGAGGTGATTCATGAAAGAAAAGTTAGATTGCCATTGCCAATAAAAATTGTAAATCTACATCCATTAATGTGTGAGAGATATAGGACATTGATGAGATTGTATGAATCTATTCAATTCTTCTTCTTGTGTTGGAAATTTTTTTATGTCACTCAGGTGTGTGATTTGTCATGAAGTCATTGCGATGGAGGTAGAATAAGATGTAGTGTTTTCATATTTTTCTTCTAGATCTTAAGTCTAGGTTGTTTAGACTAAGAGGGGGGTAAATCAATATTAGAGCCAATTTTAACTATTATAAACAATAACTAATATTTCAATTATTTAGAAATCAATCATATTAGAAACATATATAATCTCATAAAGTCATCAATTGTAGGTGGAAACCAATAAAGGGAGAAAACCACAAAATAAAATTGGAATATCGGTGTTACAACAAATTTTCTAGCTCCAACTAGAAGGATATGCCCATCCCCTGAATTTACAAGCACCTATTTTAAGGAAGCACCAAATTGTTTATTTTATAGTTTCCAACCTAAAGGAATCACAACTCCCTAATGTTTTACAAGATGCAACCTAAAGGAAACAGAAACTCACTAATGTTTTACAGGCTCCAACCTAGTTTACCTAGAAGATCCTTCTTTCATAAAATTTTCAAACTTAGATCCACAAGCATCTTTATACGATTTTTTTTATAGCTACCCTATTCTGTGATTCAATTCCTATTCCATGTCTTCTTCTAGGCTACGTAGACATCCTTTGACAATATTCTACAATTACACATCTTTAACATACTTCATTTCACCCCTTTACTTTGCTCCTTCGCGTCACAAAATATAGTAGACAGTCCTTTTCAAAAACTTCATAGATTATTGGAGATTACTTTCCCCCCAAAAAATTCTGATCTCTTTTTCCATTTTATATTTTATCAAATCGATCAATTAATATGGTAATACCAAGTCTCAACCTATATAATTTTAATTTTTTCTTAATATAAATATTTCATGGATGACCTAGATACTTGATTCCTTGGATCTTTAGGGCTTAAATTAGACTGCATAAAACCATATGATGTGACTGTATTCTATAAAAATCTAGATTCGAGACCTTGTGAGCATTTTAAATTATAGTACACATATTATTTTTGACTTGGATTACAACCTTTAACACCAAAATTTATTATTTACCCCATGTGACCAAGAGATGGTACCACATGCTAAAATAGCTAACTATGACACCTAAATTTTGACCATATTGTGAAGCTCAACTAAAGGGAGTTGTATGGGACAGAAGCCCCATTCAGAAAGAGCAATGGTTACAAATGTTACAGTAAAAGAATATGCAAAATAACACACAGCATTGATGTAAAGGTAGATGAGGAATTGCCTCTCAAAATAAGGTAGTTGAGGTTTATTGTCCAACTGATCAGACTAATAGTGAAGATGAAGTTATAAAATAACTTGAAGAATAAGGAGAAGAGGAAGAATAATAGGCATATTCCTCTCACCCAAAACTCCCTCAAGGTATGTACAACATAACCATCCCAAACCTTAGATTGTTGGAGATGAGGAAGTAGAGGTTTTGACTTCAAGAAGATTAATGAATATCTTGAGCCAAACACACATTGTTATGCTATCCATGATTGAACCAAAATATTTTCCTTCGGAAATTCAATACGAGCATTGGATAAAAGCTATGAATGAGGAATTGGATCAGATTGAGAAAAATCAGACTTGGGAATTGGTTCCAGGACCAA
The DNA here is from genome assembly GCA_000404065.3 of Pinus taeda. Taxonomy (NCBI): domain Eukaryota; kingdom Viridiplantae; phylum Streptophyta; class Pinopsida; order Pinales; family Pinaceae; genus Pinus; species Pinus taeda. Next base: position 101,225 of record APFE030462661.1, on the reverse strand, counting down.
TAAATAAAACTATCATTGGCACAAAATGAGTCTTTAGGAAAAAACCAAATGAAAATGGATAGGTGGAAATAAATAATGCCATATTAGTATGCAAAGTCTATGCTCAAATTGAAGGAATTTATTTTGATGATAATTTTGTTCATGCTGCAAGATTATAGGAAAATAAAGTGTGTTTAGTTGAAAGATATGAAAGTGTGTTTATCTTTTGTTTGCAACAAAATTTCTGAAGTATATCAGATGGATGTAATGTCAACATTTTTGAAAGGTGAGCTTGAAGAAGAAGTTTACATAGAACAAACTAAAGTATTTTAGCTATCCAAAAATACTGAGGTTTTATCTAGGTTGAAGAAGGCATGGTATGGACTTAAATAAGCACCCAGGGCATGGTATTCTAGAATAAACAAGTATCTATAACAACAAGGATTCAAACTAAGAACTAAAATTAACTTGTATATTAAAACTACGAAAAAAAATATTTTAATTATCATTGTTTGTGTTGATGAGATCATTTTTGGTAGTGATGTAGATTTACTCAGCTAAAATTTTATGGCACATATGCAAATTGAGTTTGATACTTGCATGATTGAGGAACTCTCATTTTTTCTTGGATTGAATATCATTCAATTAGATAAAGGTATATCCATTTCCTAAGGCAAGTATCTCAAAGAAATGCTAAAGAATTTTGGAATGAAAGAATGTTATGTTGTCATCACTCCTATGGTCACTGGATGCAAGATTAGCGAAGATGATGAGTCACCAGACGTATATCAAGAATTGTATACATCAATAATAGCCAATATTTTGTATCAAAATGTCTCACAAATAAACATTATGAAATATGTTGTTGTAGTTTCAATGCATTAGTAAACCCCCAAAAAAAGTCGTTGGTTAGCTCCCAAGATGATTCTCAGATATTTAGGAGCTATAATGGACTATGGCCTATGGTATCCAAGGGTCAATACTTTTCATTAACTATATACACAAATTCTTATTGGGATAGAAAACTAGATGACAGGAAAATAACAAGAGGTGGTGTTGTCTTTCTTGGGAATCACTGAGTAATTCGGTTGAACAAAAAGTTATCATGTATCTTTCTTTTTATTGGTGAAATTGAATATATAGTAGCTACAGCTAATTGCACATATATTTTGTGGATGAAACAAACTCTACAAGATATGAAAGTTACTTATGATAAAATCATTCCAATCATCTGTGATAACACAAGTGCAATTAGGATATTCAAAAAATCCTATTCTTCATTAAAAAACCAAGCATATCCCCCTAAAGTACCATTTTCATATAGAAAAGCTGGTTGATGATATCGTAATTTAGAATATGTATCAACCAAGGAACAAGTTGTTGTTATCTTCACTAAACCTCTTGCATGATAAACTTTTGATTATTTAAGGAAAAATTTGGGAGTGATATCTCACTCTTCTCTTCATTATTTTTCAACACAAGCAATGAGGGAAACCATCTAAATATGTACAAATATGGTTATAATCACTCAAGAAGAACTAAATTTTGGGAATCCTATTAGCAACAAATTAATATAAACATCATGTTATATCTTTTTAGAAGCAAAATGGTTAGTGGTGGAGTAACTAATCCCTTTTCCATTGATGTCAAAGGGGGAGTAACAAAAGCAGGCAGTTGCATTTGTTACTGATAATGGACGCGAGGAGGAGGAGAAGGTCCAACCCCGAGAAGAAGAAAAACAACAACAAAAGCAGGCAGTTGCAGTTGTTATTAATAATGGCAGCGAGAAGGAGAAAGAGAAGGTGAATGAGCCCAATGTTATGGACGCCCAAATTCAAGAACTGTTCCAGCAGGTTGGCCCCGTGGCCAGTGTTCGCATCTGCAGAGATGTCATGACCAAGACTTCTCTAGGTTATGGATATGTCAATTACAGCACCCCTGAAAATGCCAGCGAGGCTTTACGCAGCTTGAATTTTACACCCCTTAATGGAAAGCCTATTCGGATAATGTACTCACACCGTGACCCCAACATCCGCAACTCTGGATCTGCAAACATATTGATTAAAAATCTTCACAAAGCAGTAGACAATAAAACCCTCTATCACAAATTCTCTATTTTCGGACCCATTCTCTCTTCTAAGATTGCAACAGATGCATTAGGGCAATCTAAAGGATATGGATTTGTGCATTTTCAGAACGAAGCGGCAGCGCAAAATGCAATTAAATGTATGAATGGTGAGTTGATAAACGATACACAGGTTTATGTTGCCCCATTTATGAAAAGGGAAGAGAGAGAAAAAACGAAACCCATGAAAAAATAGGAGCACGAGCCGGAATCCAAGTTTAAAAATGTTTTTGTTAACAATTTATCAGAGTCAATGAACGATGAGGATTTGAGGAAATACTTTGATGAGTATGGAAAAATTATCAGTGTGGCAGTCCTGAGAGATGATGCTGGAAAGTCAAAGTGTTTTGGATTCGTCAATTTTGAGAACGATGTAGCAAAGTGCGTTGGTAGTTTAAATGGCAAGAAAATTCAAGGTAAAAAATGGTACGTTGGAAAAGCACTCAAGAAATCTGAATTGAAGGAGTAATCTAGAACAAATCTTTATTTCTCAGAGTTTCCTAATCCAGTTGCCAATATAGAACCAAGAGTCTCTGTGGGTGTCCCTATGTACAATCGAGGAGGTATGGGTATGGAACCCAGAGTTTGTCTTGACATCCCTACCTACAATCGTGGAGGTCCTATATCAAATCATCTAATTGGCATGGTGCCTACACCGAGAGGTCCTACATCATATCATCCAATTCGCATGGTACCAACTCAAAGGGGTCCTACATCATATCATCCAATTGGCATCATACCACCGCCTCCCAGACATCCTACATTGTATCATCCAATTGGCATGGTACCAACTACTTTGCCGCGTGTTTCCATGTACAATCGTGGAAGTTATGGACAAAACCAATCGATGTTTAATGGCCAAAGACCACCTGCATCATAGTTACTTTGGTGATTCTTAGTGTTTAGCTAGTTACTTTGGTTCGTCTTAGTTATATTTTGATTGTGATATATATATATCATTTAGTTTACTTCATTAATTATGGTCATTGCTCTTAAAAATTGATATTTAAACATGGTCTTGGGACTTGGACTTATTTCTTTCATGTAAAGGAAGATAGTAAGGTTATGTTTTTATTTTGCTATCAAAAGCTATAGAGATATATTGAGGAAAAAGCAAAAATATGGGATGAGATCACCCCATTGCATATGCTAATAATATTATTTATCAATTCATATCAATCTTGCAATAATAAAGTGACACTGATTTTCTAATTAGTAATGTTCATAGCACTCCAACTCGATACTGATTTTAGAATTTGATTTAGTGCTAATTAGAAAGTAGTGCTTTGATATTAGTTGGTTAGTCCGTAGTTTATTGGTTGTTTGCTTGCAAGTACACTCAATGATTGTTTGTGTGTATGTTGATACTTAGCCATTTCAAATTTCAATCTAAAAATCATTAGTATTGTTAGGAAATTTTTGTTTACAAATTTTAAATTCTCTTATTATATTTAAGTGATGATTTTTAGATTAGTTTATTTATAAGTTTACATGATAAAATAGATGAATTTGGAAAAGAAGAGGTGTAAACGTAGAGTCAACTATGCACATTCCTAACTTTAAGAATTCTTTGAATTTTTGGGTGGCTTTTTATGTACCATTTTGGTGATTTTCCACACATGGTTTTATCTTTAAATGGTTTTGTGGTTCATGATGATTAAGCCCGTGGTTTTGTACTCTTTCTTAAGGAGTTACACTTTTATTTTATTGTATTACTATGCACATTCCTCGCTTTAAGAATTCATTGAATTTTTGGGTGGCTTTTTGTGTACCATTTTCGTGATTTTCCACACATGGTTTTAGCTTTTAATGGTTTTGTGGTTCAGGATGATTAAGCTCGTGGTTTTGTACTCTTGATTAAGGAGTTACACTTTTATTTTATTGTACGGATCACATGCTATACACATCGTCTTGCAACATTGTAAAGAAAAATAAAATCCTTTCTACTCTTCCAATTTTTGGGTTTCTAGGGAAAATTGTCCATGTTAATTTTTGTGTACCATTGCATTTTATTATTATTAAGAATCGATTAGCTGTAACCAACTGTATAAGATTAAAACCAACATTATATTACAACTACGGTTATCTTTTTTAATTTCTTAGGATGATCACACCATATGGATGAGTTATTTAAATTTAATCGATTTTTAATTATTTTTGTGATCCATCTTCTTATATATGTCTTTTAGGCTTTGGAGCATGACTACATTCAACTAGGATATATTCAACTAGGATACATTCAACTATGTCTTCTTCATATATTCATATTTCTATTAGGATATATCTTTTTGGAGATGTTTGATTCATATTCACATTAGGACATATTTCTATTTCTAACTTGTATATTTTTACTAATGCATCTACTTCAAATTCACAAGGATTTTGTTTGTCAACTATGATATTTTTTGTGGCCCAATGATTATCTATGTTTGTTATTTTATCTCTCTTGATTTCTAGAGTCTTATTATTTTTTATATGATGATGTATTTACCCTCTAAATTTATAAAAAAACATTTTATCTTCAAAATTTGTAGAGAGTCTTTTTTCTGTGCAATCTAGAAACTACCTATATTCACAATTTTGAAGGGACTTGTAAAAATAAGACAATTCATAACTTATTTAAACTATGACATTTCCACATTGCATGAGTGAGGGAGTTAGTTGCACTTAATTGTTCAAGGGTGGTCGAGACTATTGGCCACCTTCAACCTACAAAAAGTTCTCTCTTATGCATTGAAAACAAATTTCTAACCAAAATATGCTCAAGATAAGAGGTGAAGAACATTGCATACCTATGCCTACTTGATGGACTTTGGTTGCCTTGATGTTTGCATGTTTCTTGAGAAATGGTGGCTGATCTACTGACTATAGCAACACAATGGTAAATAATAGTACACTGGTCTCATAGTACACTGGGCAAGCCTCTTTATGTTTCTTTGGCTCAAGCCTCTTTATGTTGCTTTGGGTCAGCAAAATGATGAGAGAAAAAAAAAGCTACAGTCTCATTTCTCAGAGTTTCCTAATGCAGGTGCCAATATAGAACCAAGAGTTTGTGTGGGTGTCCCTATGTACAATAGAGGAGGTATGGGTATGGAACCCACAATTTGTCTCCGCATCCCTACCTACAATCGTGGAGGTCCTACATCATATCATCAAATTGGCATGTTGCCTACTCCAAAAAATCTTACATCATATCATCTAATTCGCATGGAACCAACTCAGAGGGATCCTACATCATATCATCCAATTGGCATCATACCACCGCCTCCCAAACATCCTACATTATATCATCCAATTGGCATGGTACCAACTATTGTTCCCTGTGTCTACATGTACAATCGTGGAAGTTATGGACAAAACCAACCAATGTTTATTGGCCAAAGACTACCTGCATCATAGTTTCTTAGTGTTTAGCTAGTTACTTTGCTTCTTCTTAGTGGTTAGTTATATTTTGATTGTGATATATATACCATTTAGTTTGCTTCATTAATTATGGTCATTGCTCTAAAAAATTGATACTTAAACGTGGCCTTGGGACATGGATTTACTTCTTTCATGTAAAGAAAGATAGTAAGGTTATGTTTTTATTTTGCTATCCAAACCTATAGAGATATATTGAGGAATGAACAAAAATATGGGTTGAGATCACCATTGCATATGATAGTAATATTATTTATTAATTCATATCAATCTTGCAATAATAAAGTGATACTGGTTTTCTAATTAGTAATGTTCATAGCACTCCAACTTGATACTAATTTTAGAATTTGATATTGTGTTAACTAGAAAGTAGTGCTTTATTATTAGTTGGTTACTCTAGATCTGCATAATACACTCAAGGATTGTTTGTGTGTGTTAGCTTCCTGCTGCAGCAGGTATTCATTTTTCATGATTGGCATTTCACAGGCCAAATATGTCGTACTTTGCTTGCTGCAATGCTCCATATTTGCTCAAACAGTCTCCAAATGAAGAAGGCTACTTCAAAGTTCATCTAATTGCCTTCAAATTTTTGTAAATTTATCCCGGTATCGCTATTTTTAGTTAGAGGGAGGTCCAAACAGTTTAATCTTGGTCTCCCTAGGTTTAAATTTCCTGTTTTAGAATATAGAGATTGTAAATCTGTCCAAACAGTTTAATCTTGGCAGATTCTTAGATAGGTAGAGAAACAGACGAGCTCAATAGCTTAACCTAAGCTCCGGTAGAAATAAGGGTAGTATGTAGATTGGAAAGCATTAAAAGAAAAAATAATGATGGGTTTGCAAGGCTAAGTGCACCCCCAAGCAAAAGAAGGAAAAATGCTAGGCAAGTAGGCTGGGTAGGTAGATCTGAGGTTGTTGAATTGCTGACCAGTTCCAGGTTTTCAGGTATAATATCATGCAGAACATAATCAACAAAGGTTTGTAAGCAAAAGGCTCAAAAAAGGTATAACTGACTCCCCTTCTCTGTTTTCCCCAATCATTAACTAACTTCCCCAAAAGAGGTCAAGATCTGCTTGACACTTCTTAAGTTCATCATCTCCATAACACTGGCTTGAGTAAAGATCTGCTTTACTCAAAGTTGTTCTATATTTTCTCCCAAAGTATGGTCCTACCCCCTTGTAATAGCCTAAGCTCTCCCGAACTTGGCGCTTTCTTACCATCTCCATATTAACTACTAACATTATTATTTAGCTCCCTATTCTTCCCATCCCCTTATTAATATTATGTAAAATTCCCTTATGTAATATCCCTCCCCTTGGTTGAAAAATAACCATAAGTACTCCTTGGAATTGCTCAGTTTATCTGAAACTCAGCAAGAACCCTTGACCTCCAAAACTGCCTTCCAGATACAATGGACTCCTTCCAAAGTATAAAATCCCTCCAAGGTAGTCAGACCCCTTCTGAAACCTCAAGTACCCTTCACACCCACTTACTTACTCTTTCCTCCTCAAAGCCTTTTTCGCATCGCACCTTCGCAATCTCATCTTCATGCAAAACATCACCCATCCGTTCCCCCCCGACGTGATATCGCGATATCGGCGATCGACGATTACAAACGCCGATTGTCCAACCCACTCACCTCTCCATCTCCACCGATGCGATATTGCAATATCGCCTATCGGCAGTCGCAAGCGCCAAGTCTCCAAACCATTTCCCCCTCCTTCTCCACCGACGCGATATCGCGATATCGCATCAAAGTCTCTTCACCACAGTACCTCCAATATCTCACCACATCGCACTGTACCAGGGACCCACAGATGACGTCATCCACCGTACAGCCGATGCCATGCTTACGTCAGCAGCCAGAAAAGCTGAAAAAGCTTCACGCAGGAAGAAAAATCGCACTTCGGAGCTCCAGATCAAGAAACGGAGGCAGTTTCCGATGCGCGAATAGCACGAAGCGCTATTCGTGCATCGCTATGGGAAATAGGCCATTTCAAGGAATCTTCAGGGAATCTTCTGATTGTCGAGCCCATTGCGCACCGAAAAAGCCTGAAAATTGCCCGATTGTGCCAAAGGATCCAGTTTAAAGACAGCAACAGATCATTCACAGAGTTTAAAGTGTATCAGATCAAATCAGCAGGCATCAAGCGTGTTAAAGAGTATCAGTCGACGACAGAATCCATTAATGTAGCGGCAAAATGTATCAGTGAATATTTTGAGCAGCGGCCCGAAGCAAGAGAAAATTGAATATCTTCCAGCAAATTCATCAAAGGAGGGCGAAACTACTTGAAGCTCTCAAATCATAATTATTCCACATTCAATTCACACCAAAGCCGAACTGCAGCCCTGAAGCATAATCATTCAGTAGCACTGCATCTGGTCCCCAAGGGCCACCTCGTCACCTGTTCCGATCCAGCTGCCCCCAGTGCAGCCAAAAAGATTTACTTGCATTTAATTCCAGCAGCATTCAGATTTTGAAGAGTTCTAAGCAAACCTATCAAGGTCATTTGTAATGATGTATTTCCGATATTTTGTTTATAAATACAACCCCAGGCTCTGTTGTGAGGGGTTGGTTGGTTGGTAGTAGTTGTTGGTCAATCTTCTTTCCAGCATTTTCTCTGAGCAAAGACTCGCACTGTAACTGTCATAAATTTCCATAATCAAAGATTGTTGAAAGCATGGATTGAGAAACAACCTAATGTTTTCTCTTGGCCAAGGAATGATCACGGAATTCCTGTGCTTCTACATGATCCAATAAGTGTTTTTCTCCCTCGTTTTGTTTTATGTTTTGTCACCTTTCCGCTCTCTAAATCGCAAGAAAAAAGAATAGCTTAAGATTTGTTTCAATACACCTTAAGTTCAATTTCTGCTTTTTTGAATGCTTTCTTCAGAAATGGTTATGAGCTTGTATTCTTAAATGATCTGGTTTACGTTGTTTCTTTCATATATGAGTGCATGTCTTAGGAATTCTTAACTACTCCGGGATCCCACTCATCCCTTTCTCCTCTCTGTCAGCATGATGAAATGATTCTCCTTTCCCTTTCATCCCTGATGTCCATTCCGTACTTTCAGCAGACCCAATATTGTATCCTGTGTGGCTATCCCGCTCCGTATCCGCTTGTGACCAAAAAAACGCTCGCATGCCTCAATTTGTGACTCCATGCCTAATGGTTCGAAAATTATAACACCTTACTGTGCCTCTTCGCTCAAGAATCCTACCTTCTTCCCAATCACAGTCAAAATTTCCTTGAAGTCAGAAAGCTAGCCTAAAATCATCAACTAAGGTTGAATCAAAAGGAGAGAGCCCTCTCCGATTGCAGGTGGGCTAGAACCTGCAGTCAGAAGATTGGTTTGTGGTTACCTCGGCCATATCCCTATTAGGAGCCTAGGGACAACCTGAGTGATGAAATAATGGCGACTCCGCTGGGGAACTCCTCAGATAAATCAATGCAACCAGTCTGCAGCTTTACAGTGGAAGAAACCGACTTGTAAAAGCCTCAGTCAACCTGTATCTGCGCACTCCTTTGGGGGTTCGAGCGCCTTGTTCATCTTCAAACCCCACTGGAGGAAGTGCTCCTGTTTTTCAAAGCTTGTCACGCTTAGTTCTAATCTTTGATGGTGGACAGAGATCAGGCACTTCAGAGTCCAGATATCCACCTGGCGACTCCACTTCAAATTCATTCAAAGGCTCCACTCTGGAACGAACCAATTGTTACAGCCAAGTGCCCCATGTATTAACAAAAAGAGAGAATGACCGAATCTTGGGAGGAACTTCCTTTAGAAGAAGCTTTAGAAAAATGCAGAGAAAGTTTATCGGAGTTTGAGCTTAATGAAGAATTTTTCAGAGCGGTATTGTCAAAAATACCAGGCGGCTGAAATAAACTTTTCCTTGAGTTTGTTGTGGAAAAATATGAGAATGAAATTGAACTCTTGGGAGCTCAAAGTCAGTCTTATGTTTTCCGCAGCCCTCAAGAGTTTTACCAAAATATTCCTCCCCCAATTCACAGGGAAATAGTGTTGTCTCCTGAATTACAGTTTGAGTATGATCTAGGTTCCAAGGGAAAGACAAAAGGATCATCGGCTAGGGTCATTACCGAAGATGCAGCTGCTCCTTCCGACCCAAGGGATCCTGATTCATGCGAAGTCTCTCGTCCTCAACTTGGGAGAAGATGTTGCTACCTGCTGATTCACAAACTCTGCATGATTCTACTGCCAAGACAGAACGGTCGACTGCCAGGCTCACCACCGAGGACGCAGCCGTCCTGTCTGTCCAAGATGAAGCAGAAGAAGTTCTCTCACTTCATCGATCCAATCGCAGATTACATGGAACTTCGGCTTAACATAATTTTGTCAACGGGTTTTCTCAGTGAAGACTGTACGCATCAGCAGCAAGTGATGGAGGCCTCAATTTTGGTTGTAAAAGCATATGCCTAGATGATGCTTTTGCGTTCAGAAACAATCAGTCAGCAAGTTTATCTCATTTCACAGTTGCTTAAATGGCTACACTGGTTGTTTGATTTCACCTAACGGTAAAGTAACTACTGGTTGGCGTAGGTACGTAGAAGGAATAAAGCAGCCGGAGAAAACAAATTTTGCAGAACACAGCAAGAAACTAAAATCCAAGGCATTCTGGCCTACTGTTCTTGACTCCTCACAAAGAGAAGCCATCCCCGAGTGGAGCCACTGTTAGATTCCTGCTGCAGTAGGTATTCATTTTTCATGATTGGCATTTCACAGGCTGAATATGTCGTACATTGCTTGCTGCAATGCTCCATATTTCCTCAAACAGTCTCCAAATGAAGAAGGCTACTTCAAATTTCATCTAATTGCCTTCAAATTTTTGTAAAGTTATCCCGATATCGCTATTTTTAGTTAGAGGGAGGTCCAAATAGTTTAATCTTGGTCTCCCTAGGTTTAAATTTCCTGTTTTAGAATATAGAGATTGTAAATCTGTCCAAACAGTTTAACCTTGGCAGATTCTTAGATAGGTAGAGAAACAGACGAGCTCAACAGCTTAATCTAAGCTCCGGTAGAAATAAGGGTAGTATGTAGATAGGAAAGCATCAAAAGAAAAAAGAATGATGGGTTTGCAAGGCTAAGTGCACCCCGAAGCAAAAGAGGTAAAAATGCTAGGCAAGTAGGCTGGGTAGGTAGATCTGAGGTTGTTGAATTGCTGACCAGTTCCAGGTTTTCAGGTATAAGATCATGCATAACATAATCAACAAAGGTTTGTAAGCAAAAGGCTGAAAAGAGGTATAACTGACTCCCCAATCATTAACTAACTTCCCCAAAAGAGGTCAAGATCTGCTTGACACTTCTTAAGTTCATCATCTCCATAACACTGGCTTGAGTAAAGATCTGCTTTACTCAAAGTTGTTCCATATTTTCTCCTAAAGTATGGTCCTACCCCCTTGTAACAATCTAAGCTCTCCTGAACTTAGCGCTTTCTTACCATCTCCATATTAACCGCTAACATTATTATTTAGCTCCCTATTCTTCCCATCCCCTTATTAATATTATGTAAAATTCCCTTATGTAATATCCCTCCCCTTGGTTGAAAAATAGCCATAAGTACTCCCGGGAATTGCCTAGTTTATCTGAAACTCAGCAAGAACCCTTGACCTCCAAAACCGCCTTCCAGATATGATGGACTCCTTCCAAAGTATAAAATCCCTCCAAGGTAGTCGGACCCCTTCTGAAACCTCAAGTACCCTTCACACCCACTTACTTACTCTTTCCTCCTCAAAGCCGTTTTCGTATCGCACCTTCGCAATCTCATCTTCATGCAAAACATCACCCATCCATTCCCCGCCGACGCGATATCGCGATATCGGCGATCGGCGATTACAAACGCCGAGTGTCCAACGCACTCACCTCTCCGTCTCCACCGATGCGATATTGCGATATCACCTATCGGCAGTCGCAAGCGCCATGTCTCCAAACCATTTCCCCCCTCCTTCTCCGCCGACGCGATATCGCGATATCGCATCAGAGTCTCTTCACCACAATACCTCCAATATCTCACCACGTCACACTGTACCAGGGACCCACAGATGACTTCATCCGCTGTACAGTCGATGCCATGCTTACATCAGCAGCCAGAAAAGCCGAAAAATCTTTGCGCAGGAAGAAAAATCGCACTTCGGAGCTCCAGATCAAGAAACGGAGGCAGTTTCTGATGCGCGAATATTCGCGCATCGCTACGGGCAATAGGCCATTTCGAGGAATCTTCAGGGAATCTTCTGATTGCCGAGCCCATTGCGCGCCGAAAAAGCCCAAAAATCGCCCGATTGTGCCAAAGGATCCGGTTTAAAGACAACAGCATATCGTTCACAGAGTTTAAAGTGTATCAGATCAAATCAGCAGGCATCAAGCGTGTCAAAGAGTATCAGTCGACGGCGGAATCCATTAATGTAGCGGAAAAATGTATCAGCGAATATTTTGAGTAGCGGCCCGAAGCAAGAGAAAAATGAATATCTTCCAGCAAATTCATCAAAGGAGAGCAAAACTACTTGAAGCTCTCAAATCATAATTATTGCACATTCAATTCACACCAAAGCTGAACTGCAGCCCCGAAGCACAATCATTCACTAGCACCGCATCTGGTCCCGAAGGGCCACCTCATCACCTGTTCCGATCCAGCTGCCCCCAGCACAGCCAAAAAGATTTACTTGCATTTAATTCCAGCAGCATTCAGATTTTGAAGAGTTCTAAGCAGACCTGTCAAGGTCATTTGTAATGATGTCTTTCCGATATTTTGTTTATAAATACAACCCCAAGCTCTGTTGTGAGGGGTTGGTTGGTTGGTAGTAGTTGTTGGTCAGTCTTCTTTCCAACATTTTCTCTGAGCAAAGACTCGCACTGTAACTTTCATAAATTTCCATAATCAAAGATTGCTGAAAGCATGGATTGCGAAACAACCTGATGTTTTCTCTTGGCCAAGGAATGATCACGGAATTCCTATGCTTCTACATGATCCAATAAGTGTTTTTCTCCCCCGTTTTGTTTTATGTTTTATCACCTTTCTGCTCTCTAAATCGCAGGAAAAAAGAATAGCTTAAGATTTGTTTCAATACACCTTAAGTTCAATTTCTGCTTTTTTGAATGTTTTCTTCAGAAACGGTTATGAGCTTGTATTCTTAAATGATCTAGTTTACGCTGTTTCTTTCATATATTAGTGCATGTCTTAGGAATTCTTAACTTCTCTGGGATCCCACTCATCCCTTTCTCCTCTCTGTCAGCATGATGAAATGATTCTCCTTTTCCTTTCGTCCCTGATGTCCATTCCGTACTTTCAGCAGACCCAGTATTGTATCCTGTGTGGCTATCCCGCTCTGTATTCCCTTGTGACCAAGAAAACGCTCACATGCCTCAATCTGTGACTCCATGCCCAATGGTTCGAAACTTATAACACCTTACTGTGCCTCTTCGCTCGAGAATCCTACCTTCTTCCCAATCACAGTCAACATTCCCTTGAAGTCAGAAAGCTAGCCTAAAATCATCAACTAAGGTTGAATCAAAAGGAGAGAGCCCTCTCCGATTGCAGGTGGGCTAGAACCTACAGTCAGAAGATTGGTTTGTGGTTACCTTGGCCGTATCCCTATTAGGAGCCTAGGTACAACCTAAGTGATAACAGTGTGTATGTTGACACTTAGTCATTTCAAATTTCAATTTAAAAATCATTAGTATTGTTGGGAAATTTTTGTTTAAAAACTTTTGATTGTCTGATTATATTTAAGTGATGATTTATAGATTTATTTATTTATAAGTTTACATGATAAAATAGATGAATTTGAAAAATAAGAGGTGTAATCGTAGAGTCAACTATACACAGTCTTAGCTTTAAGAATTCTTTGAATTTTTGGGTGGCTTTTTGTGTACCATTTTTTTGATTTTCCACACATGGTTTTAGCTTTTAATGGTTTTGAGGTTCATGGTGATTAAGGGTGTGGTTTTGTACTCTTGGTTTTTGTTCAACTTGAGCCAACTCATTTATTTGAGCGTGCTTAATCCTAGGCAATTTTAACTTCTTCCTTAATTATAACACTCAGATTTTGTGTTCTTCAAGAGGATCTTGATGCTTTGTCAATAGAAAAGGAAAACATAGTGAACATATTGTTCATCTTAAGAAATTATAGTGACTTCAACAAATTTCTATTGAGCATGTATAAATCTTATTTTTATCCCATAATAATGTTATAATAGATTTTAAAATGGGTTATAAGTGTTTATATTCGTCCTAAAAGAGAAATTCTAGTTTTGGGACTTAATCTACTTCATTTTTTAATGTAAATATTCTTTGAGGAGAAGAGATTGGAGACCCATTCTCCATGGGATGAGATCCACAAAAAAGGGGAATAGGTTCTGCAATGAGTGGGATTGGATCCATCAATCTTGGGATGAGGTCCAGATAGGTAGGAGCTAGATTCCATGTTATTGGGATAAGATTCCTCAACAAGGCTTTTAGAATTTACGTTTTATTTTTACCCATGTAGAAATATTGTAGCACCTTTTAATGTAGATAAGTGTGACAAGGTTCATAGTTTATGATGAAGAAACATGTAGTGTCACACTTTGTTAATGGGAAAAGTGTGACACTAATTGAATTGGGGTTTGTTGACAATGTAATCCAAGATTGTTGTAGGGGATTCCTTATAAGGGTTCATCAAATAGAGAGGGATATGTACTTGTTGTCATTTTCCTAAGTGTGACAAAATGACATGTAACAGTTACCCATGATCAAACCAAAATATTTTCATCAGGAAATTCAACATGAACATTAGATAAAAGCTTTGAATGAGGAACTAGATCATATTGAGAAAAATATGACCTGGAAATTCGTTCTAAGATTAGTAACTAGAAATGTCATTGGCACAAAACAAGGATCCAAGAAAAAACCAATTGAGAATGGATAGGTCGTAAGAAATAATGCTAAATTAGCATGCAAAGTCTATGATCAGATTGAAGGCATTGATTTTGAGGATATTTTTTCTCTTGTTGTAAGATTATAGGAATTTCATTTCTTTTTTAGCTTTTGTATGTTACAAATTTTTTGAAGTACATCAGATGGATGTAAAATCATCCCTTCTGAAAGGTGAGCTTGTAGAATTTTACATAGAACAACCTGAAATATTTCATCTATTAGAAAATCATAAGGAATTATGTTAGTTGAAGAAGACATTTTATGGACTTAAACAAGCGCCCAAAGAATGGTATTCTAGATTAGACAAGTATTGAAAACAACAAGGATTCAAAGGAAGAACAACCAATAGTAACCTATATATTTATGTTGAGAATGAAATTTTTTTAATTATTTTTGTTTATGATGATGACATCATTTTTGGTAGCGATGTAGGTTCACTTAGTCAAAACTTTGCAGTAGATATGCAAATTGAGTTTGAGATGTATGTGCTTGGGGAACTCTCATTTTTTCTTATATTTCACATTATTCATTTAAATAAAAGGTATATTCATTTCCTATGCTCATTTGATGCAATCTTAGCAAATATGATGAGTCATGAGAGGTAGATAGAAATTTGGCAGTATTTTACACTAACATCCTCACAACCAGACATTATGCAATCTATTGGTGTAGTTGCAATGCATTAATCAGCCTTCAAACAAAGTCATTT
This sequence comes from Pinus taeda, assembly GCA_000404065.3. Classification (NCBI taxonomy): domain Eukaryota; kingdom Viridiplantae; phylum Streptophyta; class Pinopsida; order Pinales; family Pinaceae; genus Pinus; species Pinus taeda. The sequence continues at coordinate 86,067 of APFE030462661.1, read as the reverse complement.
GTTAGCTCGCAAGAGGATTCTCACATATTTAAGAGATATAATGGACTATAGTTTATGGTATCCAAAGGGTCAATGTTTTCCATTAACTGCATACACAAATACTGATTGGGCTAGAAATGTAAATGATAGGAAAAAGACAAGAGTTGGTGCTATCTTTCTTGGGAATAAGTTAGTAGAGCTAGTTGTTGGAATCTACAACTAGTTGCACTCAGAATTTGTGAATGAAACAAGCTCTGCATTATTTGGAAGTACCATTTTCTTAGAGAAAAAGTGGATGATAAGATCATGAATTTAGAATATATCTCAAACAAGGAACAAGTTGTTGCTATACGCACCAAACCTCTTGCCTAATAAAATTTTGAGTACTGAAGGTAGAAGCTGAGAGTGATATCTCACTCTTCTTGTTATTAGATTACTTCACAAGTGGTAAGAGGGTGGCCATTTATGTATGTACAAATATGGCTATAAAGACTCAAGAAGAACCAGATTCAGGGAATTCTGTCAACAAAAAGTTAATATCAACAACATGTTACATATATTTAAGGGGAGAATGGTTAGATGGGAAATACCTAAGCCCTCTTCCATTAATTTCATAGGGGGAGAGTAATAAAACATTGGAGATAATACGAACTGTGTAAATAGATATTGAATATGGAGAGTGAGCAAGGGGGAGAGTGATCAATCATTGGCTCTTTAAAGAAATGTTTGGAGTGTTTCCAAGTAGTGGTGTTGCCATCTATGACCAACAATTTTTGTTGGACTTTCCATCAATGCAAAAGTGGGAGATTATTGAGTATGTTGGGATTTTTTGTCATTGATGTAATATCTAGGTCATTGATGTCAAGTCTCAAGCTTAGGGGGAGTTTGGTAAGTGTGTTATCATTGATGTGTTTATGTGTGTTGTTGCCTAGATTGAGGTCAAGGATGAAGGAAATACATTTTGAATGGTATATGGCACTCGTTTTAACTCCCCATGAATAAAAAGAAAACTAATGTTTAATTTTGGCAATTCAACTAATGTTCCAACAAATCATGATTCCAGTATGAACCCCCCATTGGATAAACACAAAATTTGAAAAGGTGGAAGTGCAGAGGTAGAGAGAAATGGCCTATAAGGATTTTGGTCATAGGTTTCTTATCCCAAGTAGCCAAGTGCTTATTAGATCAACATACCTAAGAATGTGCAAATATAAGCAATGGGTAGCGAGCGATAGGTTGGAATGACATGGCAATGAGATGATGTGGCTCAATGAGATGATGAGACATGGTGGTGGCATGTACAAGATAACATGTGGAATTCTAAAAATGTGACACGTGGTAGGTGGATTTGGCCTTTTTAGGTAACCAATTAACACTTTTTGGGTCACTAATGGCAACACTATGGCAAACATGTCACAGAAATATGATGTGGCAATGACATGATAGAGATGACATAACAAAATATTATGCTTGGTAGGTTCTAATTGGATCTTGAATATTTATTGTGGTAGTGTTGGGACATGCACCAAGGACTAGTTTTGTAAAGGTTTTTAGTGCATTTAACCCTTTAATTAAATGATCGAGAACTAACAAATTGACACATAAACAATATAATGCCAACTTATTGACATGTTTATCAAATCCATGGTGAATGAGGTTTGTTGGCATTATGATTCTGGTTTGGATCTATGGTAGAGGTGTTGTACTTGATGGCAACTCACTCAAGTGGCAGAAGCTCAGTTCAGGCACTCAAAATCATGGAAAATGAGATACCCTCAGGTGATCCTAAGAGAAGCTGCGGAGGGGCAGGAAATCCAACCAAGAAGTGCGGATATACACACGGGTGCTCCTTTCAGAAGGTGCGGACCCCAGTTTCACTCACTCCAATGCAGAAAAGCGCGTGCACATGGGAATATTTATGAATGATCCATGGTATTTAGCCCGACATATTTGATCCTATGGTTTTGATCCGTGGTTTTGCATCTAAAAGTATTGATCCAAAGTAATGGGTTCCTAGTATTAAATACCTATGGTTTTGGACCATGGTTTGAGTAAAGGCTTGCCTATAAAAAGGAAAGGAGAACACTTGGCTATGTACTTCTGAAATTTGAATATCTTAAGATCTGAAATTTTGGGTGATTGGTTTTTAAAAGCTAGAGCTAAATCATGGAGAAAACTTAAGGCGAATCTATTGATAAGTCGTGATCTCTCGGGCACATGAATAGATCTGTGGATCTGACTGACTGTGGCACATTGGAGGACTGTTAATTTGGCCCTAATCAGAAGTTCGCAGGTGATCCACGGCGTAAGTGTGTGGGTACGTAGTGCAGGAGAAAGCATAGTGTGGGGGTACGCAGTGCAGCAGAAGGCGTAGTGCGAGGTATGCAACGTAGAGGAAAGCACAGTGCAGGGGTACACAACGAAGCAGAAGGCGCAGTGCGAGGTACGCAGAACAGAAGAAGGCACAGTGCGGAGGTAAGCTGTCAAGCAGATTGTGAAGGTGCGGATCTGAGCTGAAGTACGCAGGACAGAAGAACGAGCGGTGTGGAGATATGCAGTGTAGAAGACCGACCTATGCGGATATTTGCAGGCCCCTCTTGGTGAAGTTGCAGACTTATCTTGAAATATTTGTTGGTTGTCTTTTATCTACTGCTGCAGAGTTCTAGGTTTAGATTTCTGGTATTACTTTTTTGTTTACAACATTCTGAAGAGTTGGGTGATTCATTGGTTGATTGTATAAGGAGATTGGGTGATTTGCATGTACTTGATGATTATTTGATCTTCTTGGATCCAGTCTAAAAATTTATGAAACGTGGTCCTTAAAGAAGTAAAAGAGCTAAGGGGGTTGTTGCTCCCTTCCAGGAGAGACTGGAAAACGAGAGAGAGTTGTAGCTCTCTGCAGGTTGCAGCCTGCGTACTGATAAAGGACTGCACCAGTACAAAATCCTTGTAAAAGAAGCTTCGAATTGAAAGAAGATAGAGACATATTTCAGCATGTGGTTTTCACCCACATTGGGTTTCCACCTTATATCTGGTGTTCTTTGGTGTGCCTATGTATTTTTCTTGTTCTTGTTTATTATTATATGGCACTGACATACAAATTAATGATCAATATCTGAAGAATAAATTAAAGTATAAATCTGGAAGGTATATTGAGAAGAATTTCATAATACTGATTCACCCCCCCCTCTAAGTATTATTTCCAACAATTGGTATCAGAGCAGGTTCTTCAGAAGAAGCTTGATCGCTTAAAGAAAGATCTTTCATCATGAGCAACTACAAGAGGTAAGCATCAATCAGGCCACCGATTTTCGATGGGACAAAATTCGTTTATTGGAAGGTAAGAGTTACTACCTATCTTCAATCTCTTGGTACAAAAGTCTGGGATATCATAGATACAGGGTATACTTTTCCATCAGCGACTCCTACAGATCTGGCTAAGAAGAAGAAATATGAAACAAATGCAAAGGCGGTCAATAATCTATTAGGATGCCTATCTCAATCAGAATTTGTCAAGGTAATGCAATTTAAATCCGCAAAAGAGATATGGGACAAGATTGTTCTGAGCTATGAAGGAGATGATCAGGTAAAATGAGAAAAACTTCAAATCCTCAGGATTCAGTATGAAAATCTCAAGCTGTATAATGATGAAAGTGTGGCTAATTATTTTCTTCATGTAGATGAGATTGTTAATTGTATGAAAAATTTGGGTGAAGAAATAAAATAGGTTGTTGTGGTTGAAAAAGTTCTAAGATCTTTGTCCTCTAGATTTGAATCTAACGTTTCTGCTATAGAAGAAAAGGAAAATCTACAAAACCTTAAAATGTCACAGCTACACGGAATTCTAACTACTTATGAAATGAGGAAAGGAGGTCCATCAGACAGGAGAGTAGTTGCCTTCAAGGCTTCAGGCAAAAGAGAGTACTATGAGTTAGGACACGTGTCAGAAGAAGAAGAAGAATCAAATTTTGTCAGAAATCTTCAACAAGGTACTGGAAGATTCAAAGGTAAGTTACCTTTCAAATGTTTTGCTTGTGGAAGAGTAGGTCACTATGCTGCCAAATGTCCTCATAAGGATAAGATTGACAAGGGGAAGGAACCTGTTAGATGGAACAAGAAACAGAATAGCTATTACACTCATGAAGATAGTGATGGACTATCAAATAGCGATGAAGATGAACGAGGTAATCACTATAAACTTTTAATGGCCTTTGAAGATGATGATTACATGGATGCTATAGATGTGGATGGCTTTTATGAAGAGATTACTAGACTCAAAACATGTTTAGAAGAAAAGAATAGGATCATTGATACTCGGCAAATTCAACTTGATGAAAAAGAAAAATTTCTTGAGAAGTTAGAATGTGAAATTGTTGGCGTTAGAAAAGAAATTGAGAAAACAAAGGCCCTTAATCTTAAATTTGTTAAAGGATCTGAAACTCTAGATGAGATTATCAATGTGTAGCGTTCCCCTCTAATCAAGATAGGTCTAGGGTATAATGGTGAAACATCTCAAGCTTCCACCTCCAAAAGTTATCTTGATGCAACAAGAAGGAGTGAGCAAAGGCCTAATAGAAATCATCAGGTAAATTAGGGGCAGTCTTCCTCAAGAACGAACAAAGACTATCAAGAAAATCAGGGGCAAGCTACCTTAAGGACAAACAGAAGCTACAACCAGCCACAGGTAAAATCTTCCCAATTTTCTTCAAGAATGGATGTCAGTAGAAACTGCAATCGGTTGGATGATATTCGCAAGAATTTCTTCAATGGTGAATGTTTCTCTTGCCATAACTTTGGTCACAAAGCAGCTCATTGTGTTCCCTATAAGACAATCATGAGTAGAGAAGCTCAAAAACAAAGAAGTATGCCTGCAATCACGAAGAGGACCTATAATAACTTTTCCACCCTTGAAAGTGAAATTTAATGTTCTATTTGTAATAATTTTGGTCATGAATATTCTGAATGTAGGAGCAGGTTTTGGAAGACAATTCAGAAGGAACAAACCTCAAGTGCCAGAACATGGAGAAGGAAGGAACCAGAAAGATGTGGGATAGCTTTATATGCAGAAGGACAGGAAAATCAATGGTACATCGATAGCGGATGTTTGAAGCATATGATAGGTGATAAAGAAAAACTTGAATCATATACTGCTCTAGAAAAAGGAAAGAAAGTTTCTTTCGGAAATGATACCCCTGCAACCATAAAAGGAAAAGGCACTGCTCAGTTGAAAGAAAAGGTCAAAGCTGGAAATGTTTTGTAAGTTGATTGCTTGAGGCATAATCTACTGAGTGTTAGTCAGATGTGCGATCAAGGAACCGAGGTAATATTTCAATAAAATGGATGTAGTGTTCGTGATCTTGATACAGGAAAAACTGTGATCAAAGACAGAAGAACCCCAAAAAATCTATGCATATTTGAAGAAGGAGAACAAAAATGCTATTTGAGCAAGGATGATGAACAATGGTTATGGCACCGGAGGTTGGGGCATCTAAGATTTTCACAAATAAGGAAAGCATGCAAATACCAGGCAGTTTATGGTCTTCCAGACATCAAAATTCCAGACAACACCATATGCAAATCATGTCAGTTTGGTAAGCAAACCAGAACTAACTTCCCTGAGAAGGAAGGATCAGCCAGTAGGCCTCTTGAGCTAGTCCATACAAATGTATTTGGTCCATTTAGGACAAGGTCACCTCGAGGAGAAGAATACTTTATATTATTCATTGACGACTTCTCCGGGATGGTTTGGTTAGGACTTATGAAGCACAAGGACGAAGCATTCGAAAAATTCAAATCCTTCAAAGCCTTGGATGAAAATGAATTAGATCACAAAATTAAGTGCCTCAGGTCTGACAAAGGTGGGGAGTTTACCTCAAATGAATTTTTCAATTTCTGTGAAGAACATGGAATAAGAAGGGAATTCTCTACAGCTAGGACTCCTCAACAAAATGGAGTGGTGGAAAGGATGAACAAAATAGTCCAACAAATGGCTCGTGCTATGCATGACGAGTCTGGAACTCCTGCAACCTTTTGGGGTGAAGCTACATTTGCTGCAGTTGTTATTCTCAACAAAACAAATGTCCGAGTGAACAACACTCAAACTCCGCATGAGCTCTGGTATGGTGAGACTCCTTCGGTAAATCATTTCAAAATTTCTAGGAGAAAATGCTATATTAAGAATACTAATGAACAGCTTGGCAAACTTGAACCTAGAGCAGATAAAGGCATTCTCCTTGGTCATTCTCCCCACAGCAAAGCATATAAGTGTTATAATAAAAGACTTGGAAGAATTGTTGACAGCATTGATGTAGTGGTTGATGAAAAAGGATACATCCCTAGGCAAGTAAATCATGAAAATATCAAAGAGGATGAAGACTACTCTCCAAATCAGACAAATGATGAAGGAGAGACCCATGAAGAAGAAACCCATGAGGAGCCAGAGGAACAGATAAGGATAGAAGAGAAGACTCCATCTAGGTACGTTCAGAAGAATCATCCAAAATCTCAGATTTTGGGGCAGAAAGAAGCAGGTGTACAAACTAGAAGAACAATTGCAAAAACCTCAAGCTATTTGGCATTGCTCTCCTCCACTGAACCACAAAATGTAAGAGAGGCATGCAAAGATGAGTGCTGGGTCAAGGCAATGGATGAAGAACTTGAGCAGATCGAAAAGAACAACACTTGGGAGTTGGTACCTAGACCAAAAAATAATAATGTCATAGGGACAAAACGGATCTTCAAAAATAAGTTGAATGAAAATGGGGAAGTAATTAGAAACAAGGCCAGAATTGTTTGTAAAGGGTATGCTCGACAAGAAGGAATAGACTTTGAAGAAAATTTTTCTCCCGTTGCTAGACATGAGGCCATCCAAATGTTTCTTGCTCTCTCAAGCTTTCAGAAGTTCAAAGTTTTTCAAATGGACGTGAAATCAACCTTTCTGAATGGGGACTTAGAAGAAGAAGTGTACATTGAGCAACCAGATGGTTTCATCCTTGGGAATGATCCAAATCTTGTATGCGGACTAAAAAAGGCTCTCTATGGTCTTAAATAGGCTCCAAGGGCCTGGTACTATCGTTTGGAAAAATATCTTCATCAACAAGGTTTTTCAAAAGGATCAACAGATAGTAATCTTTATATAAAAATTGAAAATGCAAATTGCTAATACTTGTTGTGTATGTAGATGATATTAGCTTTGGCAGCAATGAAGAAGCTATGAGTCAAAGCTTTGCCTTGGTGATGCAGAAAGAATTCGAAATGTCTTTGCTTGGAGAACTGACATATTTTCTTGGATTGCAAATCCAACAAAATGATGGTGGGATATTCTTGTCTCAAACCAAGTATCTCAAGCAGATTTTGAATAAATATGGCATGGAAGGTGCAAAACCAGTATGTACCCCCATGGTCACAAGATGCAGCCTCAGTACAAATGATGAATCAGCAGCAGCGCATCAACCAACCTACAGGTCTATGATTGGAAGTCTACTTTATTTGACAGGTACCCGACCAGACATCATGCATGCAGTGGGAATAGTTGGAAGATTTCAGGCAAATCCTAAGGAAATTCATCTTCAGGTAGTAAAGAGAATTTTCAAGTATCTTCAAGGAACTCAAAACTATGGCTTATGGTATCCTAGAGATACAGATCTCACTCTTCATGCTTATACAGATGCAGATTGGGCTGGAAGCGTGGATGACAGAAAGAGCACAAGTGGTGGTGCATTCTTTATGGGTTCCATATTAGTATCTTAGTTCATCAAGAAACAGAGTTCAATTGCCTTATCTATAGCTGAAGCGGAATATGTAGCAGCTGCATCTTGCTACACTCAACTACTTTGGATGATGCAAACCTTACAGGATTTTTAGATCACTTGTACACCACCTATCTCCATCTTATGTGATAATACAAGTGCAATCATCATTTCAAAACACCCAGTCATGCATTAAAGACCAAGCACATACCCATCAAGTACACTTTCTCAAGGAACAAGTACTTGAACAAAAGGTCAAGTTGGAGTATGTTCCTTCTAAGGAAAAAGTTGTTGATATACTCACCAAACCATTGCCCAGGGAGACCTTTGAATACCTTAGGCAAAAGTTGAGAGTTGTTAATGCATCATCTTGTTGTTGAATCTCATTTGTTCCAGAGATTGTTGGTTGTACGCAAGTTTCATATGGGGTATACGCGTACATTTGTTGGGTTTAGGGGGAGCATATAATGCATTGTTGGCATTATGATAGAAGCTCTTGGAGGAAGTACAGAAGGAGATCATGGATGCTGATTTGAATATTGTTGTAATGTGTCTATATCTTTTTCACGATCATTTATGGTGTTTGGTGGATTATGGTTCTTCGTGAAGATATTTCTTTCCTTTTGCAGATCTGGTTTATCAAGGGGAGCATGATCAACAAAGAAAAGGCCTAAGCATGTTCTCAGGGGGAGCATAACCCTTTACCCTTGATGTCAAAGGGGGAGAATGACGTTGAGGATCTTGAGGTTGCCATCAAGTCCAAAGGGGGAGATTGTTGGCATTATGATTCTAGTTTGGCTCTATGATACAGGTGTTGTACTTGATGGAAACTCACTCAAGTGGCAAAAGCTTAGTTCAGGCACTCAAAATCATGGAAAATGAGATACCCACAGGTGATCCTAAGAGAAGTTGCGGACCCGTAGGAACTCCGACCAAGAAGTGCAGATATACACGCAAGTGCTCCGTTCAGAAGGTGCGAACCCCAGTTTCACTCACTCCAATGCAGAAAAGCATGTGCACGTGGGAATATTTATGAATGATCCATGGTATTTAGCTTGACATATTTGACCCTATGGTTTTGATCTATGGTTTTACATCTAAAAGTATTGATCTAATGTATTGGGTTCCTAGTATTAAATACTTATGGTTTTGGACCATGGTTTGAGTAAAGGCTTGCCTATAAAAAGGAAAGGAGATCACTTGGATATGTACTTGTGAAATTTGAATATCTTAAGATCTGAAATTTTGGGTGATTGGTTTTTAAAAGCTAGATTTAAATCAAGGAGAAGGCGAATCTATTGATATGTTGTGATCTTTCGGGTGCATGAATAGATCTGTGGATCTGACTGACTGTGGCACATTGGAGGACTGTTAATTTGGCCCTAATCAAGAGTTTGCAGGCAATCCACGGCATAAGTGCGCGGGTACGCAATGCAGGAGAAAGCGCAGTGCGTGGGTATGCAGCACAGCAGAAGGCGCAGTGTGAGGTACGCAGCGCATGGGAAAGCACAGTGCGGGGGTACGCAACGAAGCAGAAGGTGCAGTACGAGGTACATAGAACAAAAGAAGGCACAGTGCGGAGGTACGTTGTTAGGCAGACTCTGAAGGTGTGCATCTGAGCTGAAGTACGTAGGACAGAAGAACGAGTGGTGCAGAGATACGCAGTGTAGAAGACCGACCTGTGTGTATATTCGTAGGCCCCTCTTGGTGAAGTTGCGGACTTATCTTGAAACATTTGTTAGCTGTCTTTTATCTATTGTTGCAGAGTTCTGGGTTTAGATTTCTGGTATTACTTTTTTATTTACAGCATTCTGAAGAGTTGGGTGATTCATTGGTTGATTGTATAAGGAGATTGGGTGATTTGCATGTACTTGATGATTATTTAATCTTCTTGGATCCAGTTTGAAAATTCATGAAACGTGGTCCCTAAAGAAGTAAAAAGAGCAAAGGGGGTTGTAGCCCCCTTCTAGGAGAAACTGGAAAACGAGAGAGGGTTGTAGCTCTCTGCAGGTTCCAGCCTGCGTACTGGTAAATGACTGCACCGATACAAAATCATTGTAAAAGAAGTTTGTAATTGAAAGAAGATAGAGACATATTGCAGCAGGTGGTTTTCAACCACATTGGGTTTCCACCTTATATATGGTGTTTCTTGGTGTGATTATCTGTCTTTCTTGTTCTTGCTCATTATTATATGGTACTGACATACAAACTAATGATCAATATATGTAGAATAAATTAAAGTATAAATCTGGAAGGTATATTGAAAAGAATTTGATAATACTGATTCCCCCCCCCCCCCCCATTCTCAGTATTATTTCCAACAGTGGACACATCTAAAGTAGAAGTTATTTCTAAATTATTAATTCCAACTTTTCAATGAGATGTTAGAACCTTTCTTGGTTTTACTCGTTACTATAGAAGATTCATAGAAAACTTTACAAAAATTTCTTCTCCACTTTTTAAAATTCTCACAAAAGTTTGTGAATTCAATTGGAATTATGATTTCCAAAGCACTTTTGGAACATTGAAAGAAAATATTTTTGAAGCACCCATTCTAAGAGGGACAAACTGGAAATTAGTTTTTCACATTTCAACCGATGCTTCAGATACAACATTAGCACTTGTACTAGGACAAACATATTTAACTCCTTATTCCATTTAATATACCAGTAAAAATTTGACTCCTGTAGAGTTAAATTATACTGTAAGAGAAAAGGAATTTTTCATTGTTGTCCATACCATCAACAAATTCAGACAGTACATCACTAGCTATGAAACCTTTGTACATACAGATCATTATGCAATTAGATACTTAATGAATAAATCGATTGCTAATGGTATAATTACAATATGGTTATTGTTGCTACAAGAATTCAATATTACTATTTTGGATTGACCTAGGAAAAAAATACAGTTGTTGACTTTCTGTCTAGGATTGAAAATGATAATAATGATGTGCCTGTAGAAGATAATTTTCTTGATGAATATCTATTTGCACTATCTACTAAATCTCGTTAGTTTTCAAATATTTTTAACTATTTGGCTAAAGGGAAGTTACCATTATATTTGTCTCCTCGAGAGAAAAGAAGGGTAATTAAAATTAGTACATCTTACTCCTGGATAAACTGAGAATTGTACAAAACATGGCTAGGTCTGATTATTCAAAGATGTGTTGGAGAAGATGAAGTACCAGAGATATTATAGGCTTGTTATGATGAACCATGTGGATGACACTCCGCTAATAAAAGAACTTCTTACAAAATCCTTCTCTTAGGATATTATTGACCTTCTCTTTTCAAGGATGCCAAAGAATATGTAAGGAGATGTGATAAGTATCAAATAATGGGGAAACATGCTCATTCAGATGAAATTCCTCTGCAACCTCAGGTACTAATTGAACTTTTGTTTGGTCGAGTCAATCCATCATCCAGACAAAAAAGGTACATTCTTGTTTTCCCTGATTATGTTAGAAAATGGGTAGAAGCTAAAGCACATTCTTTTTCTACTAAAAATGTTGTAGTTTCATTTCTTTTCAAGGATATTTTTACTCATTTTGGTGTCCCAAGGGAAATTGTGACAAATCAAGGAATTCAATTTACCTCCAAGTTGGTACAAAAGGTAATGGAGGAATGTAAAATCAAACATCGGAAGTCTACTCCATATCAGCCATAGGCAACTAGACATGTGGAAACGACCAATAAAGTAATTGAAGCAATTCTTACCAACACTATGCATTTTCATGGAAGAGACTGGGCAAAAAAGCTTCTAGAAGATTTATGGGCATACCGTACCACATGGACAAACAGTAAAGGACATACTCCCTATGAACTTGTTTATGGGAAGCAAGTCTTATTTCCTATTGAGTTCCATGTAAATACCTTCAAGACAACAATTTAATTAGGTCTTGATCTATCTTAAGCACAAAAACAAAGAATGGAGCATCTGAATGAACTAGATGAGATAAGACTAGATGTTATTCAAAGAACCAACATAGTTCAACAACAAAGGTCTAGGGGGCATGTCAAGTAAATAAAGGAAGGAAAATTTCAGCCAAGAGATTGGGCATTACTTTTTGACTCAAGGTTTATATATTTTCAAGGAAAATTTCAAACTCAATGGCTTGGGACTTATGAGATTGAAACTGTCTTTGGTAATGGTGCAATCAAGATCAGAACCATTGATGAAGAAAGAGTGACCTTCCTTGTAAATGGTCATCGATTGACAATTTATCACAAGCCATTCAAAAATGAAGAATTTGTTAAAAACTTGCAAGACAATATTGATTTGAAGATGAGTAGGATGTATTTTCCTTCCTCTCCAACTTGATTTGTAAAGATTTTCGCTTTCTAAAAAAAAATTAATGATAAAATAAAAAATATAAAAAAATAATAAATAATAAAATTGTATAAACATGAAAACCAACTCTATTGGCATGACTCTATTGGCATGTTTATACAGAAAATTTAGGACGAAAACCAAGAATTCTTGGCACCCCAAATTTTATTTTTCAATCCTATTATAATCCCCATTTTACTTATATCCCTTTTTTTCTTTTCAAAATAAGTAGCTACACAATTGTTGAGAATCTATAGCTTTGACAAAATTCTGTAGCTGATATTGACAGGAATCATTGGCTGGGATAATTGAAGATTTCAATAGAAAAGAATGAGCAAGCCTACAATTGAAAGCACCTGAGGACAATTGAAAAAGAACAATCGAGTATTAGAATCAGAAGCTTGAAGGTATGTAAATATTGGATTTAATAGTAAAGGTAAAAACAATATATTATGGAATAATATAGACGTTGTACTTCAATTCGAAGTAATTAATACTATTCTATCTTCGGACTGAGTTATAAATATCATGTCATATCAAAGAAGTTAGATGAAAAAGACAATTTTCCATTCATCACTACACAAACACTTCACTCTTTGAAACCATGTTTCATTGACAATTATGCTCACTTATATCCATTCATACTTTGTTTTCTCAAGAGTCATTCTACTCATTTACATTTACCATTTCACTCTCGTCCATACACATATTTCTGAAACTGATATCATTTCAAAACCCTGTCAAAGAAGCAATTGTGGAGTAAAACTTCTCCAACATGGGAGTCATTGTTAGAACAAAGCGAAATGGAAAGAAGTTTATGGAAGGGTACCCATAAGTCAAGTAGATGCTACATCAAGCACAGTGGTTCGATTTTATAGGAAAATTCAATGGCTACGACGGAGAGGTAACCAAGTCATTTACCCAAGCCTTTGATGGAATTGAAGCAGAAATCGAAGAAATCAAAATAGTGGTGACAAAATCCTTAATATCTGAGGTAACTGGACTACCCAAGGTTGGCAAGAGGTGGTTCAAAAATAGGGGAATTGAAGGGAATGAATGGAAATCATTTTCGAAGAACCTAGGTATGGATACTACTATCTTTAAAAAGGGTATTCCAAGCACAACTCTCAAAATTAAATGCCTGAATTTACTATTAGTTATTCAGAAGTTCATTACTTATGAGGTTAGATTTTGTAACATGTTTTTCTACCATGTCCATTTAATGATGAACTTTTTTGAAGGAAATGGAATCAATTTACCCTATTTTTTACTTAATAGCTTAAGGAAGATGTCTGGAAATACTCAAAGAAAAATACAGTTCATTGAAAATACTATGTATCATCATGGTCTTGTAAAAATTATTATTGAAGCCCATCTTGAGAGTTTTGGAGATAACTAGGAAAACTTTCTAATCATAAATCATTTTAAGGAAATAAAGGAAGAAGAACCTAGTAGCAGTAAGGTAAAGAGAAGTAGAAGAAAATTGTCTGAAAACCATACTGATAACCCACTTCTACAACCAGAGCAACATTTAGAAGATGAAATTCCCCTTGTAAACGTTTTAGAAAAAATAAATAAGAAAGGTGTTAGAATAAAGAAAGCGAGTGAAAAAGAGGAAAATACACCCAAAAAGAAAACAGAGGAAACAAATAAAATCAATGACAAGGAAGGAAGTATGTCTAGAAAGGAATCAGATAAAATGGAACATGCAAATACTGAACAAGCAAAAGTTATGTTAGTGTCTATGAGTCACTAGTGATGAAATATACTCTTTCCATGTGGTTGATAGGGTTATTAGGTAAAATTGTTATATTTTCAAATATAAATTTTCAAATAAAATTTGATCATTGGTTAGTGTCTAAGTATATTACTGCTCCCTCCATATTCAACATCATAAATTGCCATTATGGTCATGTCATCATTCCTTCGAATAGGTCATCAAAGTGTGTCTTGGTCATCATTATGGTCATCATTCTGGTCATCATATCATTATCATGCATACTGCAAATTTTTAAAGGTCCAAATCATGGTTTAGATATTCACTTCGTGTCATCATTAGGTCATATGATCAAATTGTCAAAAACGAGTCATGACATCATATAGGTCATCATTGTGGGAGTAGTAATAGGGAAAAGTTTTCTATAATGATCTCTAAAGTGAATTTTGATATTTATTAAGATGTAATTATGTATAGTAAGGTTTGAAGCTGCAGTATACTAGCATTTCATATCATTTTCTGAAAAGACAAGGTGCGACCACATCACCACCTCAGAGAAAATCGACCCCCCAGCCTATAATAAGACCAAAGGAAAAAACCATATGCTCATTCCACCCCCATAAGACATCACTCCACTAAAAAGAATCATTTCCACCCTCTGAAAATAAATTTCTTGCCAACAAAGTGCCAAATTTCCTCCCTCGTTGTTCTTTTCTCCAAATTGTTGTGTTTCTCTCAAGGGAGAAAATTTTCGAGGCGTTTTCTTCACCAACCACAAGTTACAAAACATAAATAACAAGTGGGATTCATTTTCCCCTCCTCTACCTTTATTTTGCTTCATTTCATTCTTAAAAGCTCAGAAAATCACCGTCTCCTAGGGTTTTTCTACGCTTTTGGTCTCATAGTGTTTTTAATTCATTTGTTGTGAAAAATCATAAATATAATGCTCAAAAACTGTCCCTCACCCTCCATACACCTTCCTTCAAACTTCCCCTCACCCATTTCCCTCATTTCCTTCATTTCCCTACAAACCCTAGGCTACACTACAATTTCCTAGGTTAGGATTGTGTTTTTCATTTCTATGGCTATTCCCCTCACTCATTTCCCAAATTTTCACCTCCCTACACACCCTAATATATCCCAATCCCCCAAAATTTCTCCAATAATGTTGACACTCTCAAACCCCTTTATCTCTGTCCATTCACTAAACTACCACAAATCCCCTCCTTTCCTAACACTAAACCCTTATTCCCCTTCCTAGCGGGCTAGGGTTTCACAATGGATCCAGAGACCACAACCACTGATCAGAGGAAGCATATAGGTCATATTATCAGGTATGAACCCACCAAAGTACAATATATCATGGCTTCACCATTTCTCAAGAAGTCATTCCAAGATGCAGGATGCCTTGTTTTCTACCAAAAGATAGAAGAATTAGGTTTTAGTCATAAATTAACAAGCACTTTTTCCACTAGTCTAAGGAAGGATAAGGGAACTATTGCAGCGGTCACTTCTAGCATTTCAGCAGAGTCCATTGCTATAGCCACTAGGCTCCCAAATCATGGAGAAGTTTGGTTCAAAAGGACAGACCTAGACATTGAAAATTATAAAATGTTTTTGAAGCCTCCTTACAAAGTTGATCGAAAGCATATCTTTCCTTTTAGGTACTTGCTTGATAAGTATGCCCCTCTCATGAAGATGATCATGAAATACTTCGCATGTGAGGGTAGGTTTTCAAGGATATATTACTACCATGTTACATTACTGATATGTACCTCACTACCTATACAGAAGCTTGGTCAAAATGGAAGAAAATATACATATCAAAAGGCCAGGCCATCAAGAAAGCTTGTTCCATCATGGCTTGGTGAAAATCATTGTCTGCCATCAACTTACATAGGTCAACTTATTTTTGGAGGCATTAATGCAGTGAGCCTCTCTTTTTCCTACTCCAACTCAATCTAGCAGTTAGTCTACAACTTTAGCATCATCAAGACCACAAGAAGTGGGTTCTACAAGTATACCTGTAAAAATAACATCTAGAGCTTAGGTGAGTAAGAAATATACCAGAGGAAAGAGCCTTGTGTTTTCTCCTAGTAGTGTGGAAAGGGCCAACACTACTTCAGTTGAGAAAGAGACATCAACACATCACCATGAGGCACCTTTGCAAGAGGAAGAACAGGTAGAATTTCACACCTATATGGAATATATAACAATGCATGAGGAGGACAAGTCACATGAGAAAATCATCAAAGAGAAAGAGGCATAAATCAGAGGGCTAAAGGATGACTTGGAAAAGTCCAACTATATGATTGCATTCCTACAGCAGGAAACCAAGAAGCTAAAGGTAAAACATCTCTTATTTAAGAAACCTAAAACTGATGTGGTGGCAGAGCATGACAAAGGAAAGGTAGTGATTGATCTAGAACAAATTGAATACATAGAGTTTCAGGTCAAGTTTAGAAATCCAAAGACCAAAGGTTTACAGAGACAAGAAGGGAGTGAGTCATCTCCTCCATTAGGCTAGCAAGACATTGGAAAATAATTTAAAGAAGGTTTTGAAGAAAATAAGGAGTATTGGCTTGACACCATTAATGATCACTTCAAAATTCTCCTGAAGAAGGAAAATAAGAACACCGACTTACAAAGGCACTTGGCAAGGCATTACTACACTTGGCACTGGATCAATCATATCAGGGTCAAAAACTTGATAAGGAAAGTGAGGAAAACCCTAATTAAGCTAAGGAAGAGGGATAACCTTGATTTTTTGGTTTATGCCTCATTCATTTCCTAGAATATCATTTTCCAACTTAAAGGAGCAATTCAGATCCATTTTTGAAGAAAATTTTGAAATTTTGTGACTTTTGGCTATAACAGGAAGTTTCAGTCAACCAGGGCACTCCGCCTTTCCCTGAGGCCTCCAAATCACAAAATTTTTATATGTTGGGATATATTTTGACCTGAATGTATCATCCATGTAGTTTTTGTGCCATGCTAGCCTTCTGATTGGAAGCAAAATACCAAAAACATGCCAAAAAACCACTTCTTGCCACCGTTTTCACCCTGGCGCTGCGCTTTTAGAGTGACCTTGGGAGAATCCATTTGTCTCATCCTTGGAGAGGTCGTTTTGAATGCTTAAGGACACTATGGAAAACTACACATTATAATATTTTCCAATGATACCTTCATATCAGAATTTGGAACACTAGAAGTCACTCAAAATGTTTCTCCAAGTTGGCATCGCGCTTTTCCTAGATAGCATTGCACTCTTCCCAGAAAGACAAGAATTCAAATTTTCTCCAGTCAAAGTCAAAGATGTAGGTAAAATTACTCATCCAGGGTAATCATGTGATGTAACTAAATGTAAATGAGCTGGAAAATGTAAATTTCATGTAGATTCATGCTTACTTGTGTTTGTAAAGTCAAAATGAATCAGTTGGTCTAATTAGGGAGTTTGTTTTTAACTTCCCTAGGTTTAGGTTTGGATAGAGATAATCATGTAAATTGTTCCTATCATGAGGGATTTGACCCCTACGAGGGGTAAATAGTTTCTTTGGTATATATATACCCAAATCAAACTCAAGGGAAGGGTTGTACATCAGAGAGTAAAAGGATTTGGAGCTTGTATTCATCATATTTTTACGAGAAATTAACAGGCCAGTTGCAACTATTATTTAGGAATTATTGTGGTATGATTTGGTGAAATTTTTTTTCTTCTGTAAATCACTTAAATGAATGATTATTTATCCTTCTTTCCATATCTTTTCTTTCAGCGATCTTCCTATGATTTTTTAAACAAAAGTCTTAAGCTTAATCTTTGTTTTGTTAGGAATTTCATGTTTATGTTATCTATCTTATGATAAATGAATTCATGATATTCATTCTCATTTTGAACCTTTTCTTTTTCAATGCTACACTACATCGACAAACCTCTAAGTTTCACTAAAACATACCTACCTTTCTCCTCTATATCCCTTGTAATTGAATCTTTTGCAACCTGGCCTAGTTCCCTCACCTCTACTCCTAATCCAGCAAAACACTAGAGCTGACCATACCTAGCCTAAAATCCTTTCCTTCTCTAGTCATTCATGGGTTGTAATTTCATGGAGACAGCCCTCTCTATTCTGGAAGGGATAGCTGCAAAATCCTAAGAGTTTTGAAGTTGTCTTCGTTGGTCTCCTTTCTCATCCTTGGGACACCGAGCAGTGCTAACAAGTTCAAAAGAAAACCCCTCTTACTAAAACTTCATCTACTATTAGGAGAAGTGACAGACTCAACAAATCAAAAAAGGAATCATCTCGACAATATGTGGAGTTTGTCAATTTGGAAGAAGATGAAGAACTATAGAGTCCATCGACTATAGTTCCATCACGAGCTGTATCACTAGTTTCATCACCAATTCCTAATACAGTGAGAACAACGCTAGAGATGACCTAGTCCAATTGGAGATATATGACTACATTGAGTCTCTGGAGAAGAAATATATAGAAAAGGCCACTACATCCTGTTGTGGCCATGACCACCACCCTATCAAAACTTACCTTGCCAGCAATTTTGAATGGGTCCCCTTTAGTCCAAGAGACTTTAGCTCGTTGCCGAGCTAAATTTTCAGTTCCTAATGGTCAAGGCCCCCCCTTTTATCCCTGCTGCATGGTCCATTCATCACCTAGCCTAGCCCTCCATCAATTCCCTGCATCAGAACCTTTTTAGCCCTCAAAACCTTCTATCGCATCATTATTCCCATCATAACTTTTTATAGCAGAAAAACTTCACAAAACATGCATAAATCACTTTTTGTGGCCTATCGCAACTAACACTACACGTTGTTCCCTTTCGGACCTGACGTCATTATCAACCCAAATTCATAATTTTCGGGTCTGGAGCCATGTCACAAGTCGCTATTGGCCAAGCCCAAGGCCATATATATATAAAAGGCACATATGCCTTCCGGACTCGACAGTTGTATTAACCACTATATATATTTTAACGGGTCCGCCCCCCCACAATCGATTATCACAATCGGCGGGTCCAGGGGTTATACATATATATTGTGTGACAATATACTAGACTCGTTGGGGCTATTAAAATATAATGTATATATATATATCAGGTCTGTCCTAATCACATATCACAATCGGCTGGGCGCTAGGCCTGACCATATTGCGATATGGGATATGGCAGACCCATTGATCTGATTAAACATAATATATATGCTATCAGATCTGCCCCTCCCCATTGAAAATCACTATCGGTGGGGTCTAGCACTCATGCATAAGGTGCGATACCATACGTCGAACCCGCCGATAATTTTAGGCTCGGGCATATAAAATTTGAAGTTCGGTTGTACGGCCCGGACGTAGGTTTTTCCCGTGTTTCTTGTGTATTCAGTAAAATGCTATGGTCGCAGTTTTTTTATTGAAAATTCCATATGGCAGATGCGATAGGGTATAGGTTTCCGACCATAGTATTTCAAGTCCAGGTTTTGGGTTCCGCTCTGTGTTTTACGAGGATTTGCAATGTAAATCTGATTTTCATTCACGGGACTTAATCAGTGCATAAATTAAAAGTAAGGGGGGATTCTTGCACATTTGATGTTATAAACGCAAGATGCATGTTTTCTAGGCCTATTTTCCATTTGTCTCACAGTCATAGCTGATATGAATTATTTTGCAAGCAAATTCCAGTAGACCCGGTAATAGATAAAGGTGAGGTTTATCAAGATGACACCTCTGCTCCACTGGTGTCGGCATTGCGAAACACACTCTGCAAAAGGGAAGACGGACCACCAAAGTGCATAATGGAGGCACTCCTTCAGTCCAGTGGAAGCTCTCATGACAACGTTAATTCATCAAGATGTCATAGTTTCCAGATACATCACAAAGCATGCTAGATGTGGGATGATGAGTGCAACATCTTCAGTTTCCTTCAGGAAAGGATAGAGAATGATAGCCACTCCACACAGGTGCTAAGAAATGATAGATAGTCCTCCTCTGTTCCAAAGGCATCCATTCATTTCCCCAGGAAGGAGAACGCTCCAGCAAGGGTGACCTCAGGGTGTCAACAGTTTCACCGACAGTTCTAATCTGTATATGTTGATCTGTGTAATGAAATGGGGAAAATCAAAGGTTGTGGAAGAGGGAGGTTCATTCAGTGATGGATAAGTATTACCTCCAGATAGGAGAGGAAGGATTTTTGTTTTGAAAGAACAACTTTGATTTATTATGAATAAAGAAAGACTATTTGGTTCAATGAGGAGCCTATGTTTCAGAATTACTTTCCTCCTCTCTTATGTGTTTTGATCAGAATGTCTTTGCTGGAATAAATGAAAATGTATATTTGTTTTTTTGGGTATATTGATAACTTACAGTTCATGGTTGTGCCTAGTTATTTGAATATGATTCAAGATCATGGTTATATCATGAAAGGTTGTTGATTCGAAACTATGCTAGACATCAGTTGCAAGCTTTTCTTCCATAAAATGGAATGTGTATTCCTATATGAATGATTGGATTATAATTAAGAATTAATGTGGCCTTGTCTTATGTGAACCAGTAATTTATTCATTTAGACTTGGAAATCATATATGATGTTTAACCTCTCTTTATCATGCTTCTACAGGATAGATTAGGATAGTTAGAACATAGACTAGAGTAGTTAGAAGAAGTGTAGATAGGATTCAATACATAGTGGTTAGCTATTTTATTTTATTGATGTAATTGAAGCCTTCTTTCTAGAAGCAATATTTCATCTCATTTAACAGTTTACGGGGTCCCTTAAGACCCATTGGAACTAGCCATTCCAAACAAAAGCAGGTCAAATTGGGGCTTGTGATCAGGTTAGTTCCCCTCATTCGCACAACAAAAATTCTCCATGTCAACACATCCTAAAATCAAGGAATTCAACTCGATAGTCCACAAGAACCTCCAATTGTGAATACTCTCAATCAAGAAATTTTTGAATTGGAGACACTAAACAGATAGTTAAAGTAGGAACATGAAACATTGAAAGTGAAGAATGAAATAAAAATGAATAAAAATGACAACATTATCTTACATCTTGCTATGTGGTATGATAAGAATAAAAAGCTAAAGGAAAAGAGCAAGTCTCTCAAGATAAAGGTCATAAGTTTGAAATACAATTTTTTTATGAAGAAGCCCAATATAGCAGTTGCTAAGAATAAGGTAAAGAAAACAAACTTGGATGTTCCGGCTCAAGTTTCTGAAGGAGTTTTTTTTACAGTGACAGAGAAAGGCTATCAGTTTCAAATTGTTGCATGAGGACATGCAATGACTTCCATGTGGGGGAATGTTGAGCCTTATAATTTCTTCTTTTTGACACCCTTTTCACCTATATTATTCTTCTTTGACCATCATAATCATTATGCAATGACCTCTGTGTGGGGCAATGTTGATCCTTATAAGTTCTTCTTTTTGACACCCTTTTTCAATGGGCATCAAATCATAGGATTTATGGCATGGAAAGTAATTAATTGTCTTTTATTTCATAAGTTGATAATGTTATTTAATATTAGTCTAATATTTTGTTTAGCTAGCGAATTGGGATGATTATGTAGCTAATGTCTGATTTTGCAGCAAATTCCATGGTTTGATAGGTTCCAACGTGCCATCTAGAGAGAAAAATATATGAAAAGGTGGCAATTAATGCACTCAATGATTCCCTCCTACCTTCATGAACCAGGTTGATAAAAGAAGATTCTAGTTACGTGGTCAAGGATAAAGTCAAATCTATCAGCTATAACAGTGTTGGCATTATGACACAGGTTTGGTGCTATGACATAGGTTTTGTCCTTGATGGCAACTCACTCAAATGGCCGATCACAGTTCAGGCTCTCAGAATGAAATAAACAGAGATATATGTAGGTTCCTCTTAACCAAGTCACGTATACATGCGGGTTAGACAATCAAAAGGCACGTATACATATGCACGCACTTTCATGCAAGGAAAAGTGTGTACATGTGGGAAAACTTATTTTTAGTCCATGGTATTTAGTCCTTGGTATTTGAACCTATGGTTTTGGACCATGGTATCTCATCCGAAGTGTTAAAACCAGGTATTGGGTCCATGGTATTGATTCTCTATCGTTTTGGACCATGGTATTCAGTAAGGCCTAAGACTATAAAAGGGAAGAGATCATTAGGCAAAGGCATTCACTCAAGCATTGAATATCTTATGAAGAGCAAGATCTAGAATTGGGTTATGGTGCATAGTTGGATCTAAACCAAGGAGGAACCTGAGCACTAGAAGAAGGATAAGTTCTATTGATGGGTCAAGATCTTAATGCTTGAATATTAATATCTATATGTGATTTTGATCTGTTATATTGGTGCATCACTTGATCTATAAATCTGATAATCTAGGTATAACTGATGTCGAAATAAGTGAAAAGAGTAAATTATCTTTTATAGATCTGTACACATGTTCGGCACAGTAGAGGCGCGTATACATGTTGGTTTAGTAAGTCAAAACAGCGTATACGCTAATGGCCTTAATACAGAAGTGTATGCATGCAGGTTCTACATATTGAAGTAGCGTACGTCTCATGAAATATGTTTTAGCTACCTCTGTTTATTGATGTAGTGTTCTGGGTTCAGGATTTGTTTCTGCTATCTGTTAATGTATTCTGGTTACGGAATTCAGAGAAGTAATTGTTTGATTCAGTTTTGATTGAAGAAAAGGAGATTGGTTGATGCAGATGTATTTGATGTTTGATTATTGTTATTGATGGATCCAGTCTGAAAATGTATGAAACATGGTCCCTGGAAGAAAAGAGAAGGTTCTAGCCTTTTGTTGGTCAGCACCTATGTACTAGTACATCAAATAGTACAAGAGCTAAGGGGGTTGTAGCTCCCTTCTAGGAGAAGCTGGAGAACGAGAGAAGGTTGTAGCCTTCTGCAAGTAAAAGCCTGCGTACTGGTATAAGATTGCACCAGTACAGAAATATTGTAAAAAGAAGTTTCTTATTAAAAGAAGATAGAGACGAATTGCAGTGAGTGGTTTTCACCCACATTGGGTTTCCACCTTATATCTTGTGTCCATGTGTGTGATGATATGTTCTGTTCTACTGCACCTGTTTACTGTTCTTATGGTTAATGAAGTTCTGATGAACTGATTAAAGATCAACATTTAATGAATCATAAGTTTACTGATATACGCTGGTTGCTTTAGGCACAGTAGTGTATATACGCAGTTTCCCATAACTAAAGTAGCGTATACAAATCTGATTGTGAAATGAAAAATAATTGATTTGATAATACTGATTCACCCTCCCTCTGAGTATTATTTTCAGCAATTAGAATTAGAGCAAGTCCTTCAGAAGAAGCTTGATCGCTTGAAGGAAGATCTATCATCATGAGAAACTATGAAAAAGAAGCATCTATCAGTCCACCAATCTTTGATGGGAGCAACTTCGTCTATTGGAAGGTAAGAATCACGACCTATCTTCAATCTCGTAGTACAGAAGTTTGGGATAGCGTGGAAGCAGGATACACATTTCCATTAGTAACTCCTACAGATACGGCATTATGAAACAAATGCAAAGGTTGTTAATACTCTATTAGGGTTTTTACCTCAATCAGAATTCGTCAAGATTATGCAGCTCAAAACCACAAAAGAAATATGGGACAAGATCATTCTAAGCTATGAAGGAGATGATCAGGTAAAACGTGCAAAACTACAATCTCTGAGAATTCAATATGAAAATCTCACAATGCACAATGATGAAAGTGTGGGTAATTATTTCTTACGTATAGATGATATTGTTAATCGTATGAAAAACTTGGGTGAAGAGATAAAAGAAGTTACTTTGGTTGAAGAGGTTATAAGATCTTTGTCTTCTAAGTTTGAATCAAAAGTTTCTGCCATAGAAGAAAAGCAAAATCTATAGAGCATTACCATGTCACAGCTGCACGGAATCCTAACTTCTTTCGAAATGAGAAAAGGGGGACCATGAGATAGGACATAAGCCACATTCAAGGCTTTAGGAAAAGAATATTACAATGAGTCAGGAGATATGTCAGAAGGAGAGGAAGAATCAAACTTTGTCAAGAACTTTCAATGGGGTTTTCGAAGATTCAGAGGTAAGTTGCCTTTCAAATGTTTTGCTTGTGGAAGAGTCAGTCACTATGCAGCCAAGTGTCCTCATAAAGATAAGCTTGACAAAGGTAAGGAACCAATTAGATGGAATAGAAAACAGAATGTAAGTAAGAAGAGATATTATATAGATGAAGACAGTTATGGATTTTCAATTAGTGATGAAGATGAACAATGTAATGATTATAGACTTTTGATGGCTTTTGAAGATGATGATTTCTTGGATGCTATAAATGAAGATGATCTCCATGAAGAAATTTCCAAACTTAAAATCTATTAGAAGAAAAGAGTATGATCATAGATACTCTGACATTCCAACTTGCTGAAAGGGAAAAACACAATGAAAAGTTAGAATGTGAAATTGTGGGACTTAGAAAAGATATTGAGAAAACAAAAGCTCTTAATCATAGATTTGCTAAAGGATCTGAAACTTTAGATGAGATTATCAAAGTGCAGCGTTCTCCTCTAATCAAGACACGACTTGGATATTTTGAAGAAGCATCTCAAGCATAGAAGCCATCCACCTCCAAAAGTTATCTAGATACAGCAAGGAGAAGTGAACATGTTGACAATCGACAGTGAAGGCATAAAGCAGATCACCAGGTAAATCAGGGTCAATCTACTTCAAGGATGAACAAAGATCACCAAGTAAATCGGGGGCAATCTACTTCAAGGATGAACAGAAGTTACAACCAACCACAGGTGAATCATTCTCAATTTCTCTATGGAAACTGCAATCACCTGGAAGGTAGGTTTGACAATCGCGGGAATTTCTTCAATGGCCAATGTTTCTCTTGTCATAACTTTGGACATAAAGCTGCTCAATGTGTTGCCTATAAGACCATCATGACTAGAGAAGCACGAAATCAAAGGAGTGTGACTGGGATCATGAAAAGGACCTACAATAAATTTTCTACTCTTGAGAATGAAATAGAATGTTCTATTTGTAACAACTTCAGTCATGAAGATTCTAAATGCAGGTGTAGGTTTCAGCAAACAACTCAGAAGGAGCAAACTTCATTGAGTCCCAAAACATGGAGAAATATAGAACTACAACCAGAAAGATGTGGTATAGCCTTATATGCAGAAGGATAGGAAAATCAGTGGTACATCAATAGTGGATGCTCGCAACATATGACAGGTGATAAAGAAAAACTTTAGTCATATAGGTCTCATTTGGAAATGACTCCCCTACACTCATAAAAGGTAAAAGTTCTATTCTTTTGAAAGAAAAGGTCAGAGCTGGAAATGTTATGTGCGTTGATGGCTTAAAGCATAATCTGTTGAGTGTCAGTCAAATGTGTGATCAAGGAAATGAGGTAATATTTCGATCAAATGGGTGTATTGTTCAAGAGCTTGATACAGGAGAAACAATGATCATAGGCATAAGAACTCCAAATAATTTATACATACCCAATGGAGGACAACAACAATGTTATCTAAGCAAGAATGATAAACATTGGCTATGGCACAGAAGATTGGGGCATCTAAGGTTCTCTCAGATAAGGAAAGCATGGAAATATCAGACGGTTCATGATCTTCCTGACATCAGAATTCCAAACAATACAATATGCAAATCATGTCAGTTTGGCAAGCAAACCAGAACTAATTTTCCTAAGAAGGAAGGATTAGCTAGTAAGCCACTTGAACTTGTCCATACTAATGTATGTGGTCCATCCAGGAAAAGGTCACCTCGAGGAGAAGAATACTTCATATTGTTTATTGACGACTTCTCCAGGATGTGTTGGATAGGATTTTTGAAGCATAAAGACGAAGCTTTCGAAAAGTTCAAAGCATTCAAATCCTTGGTTGAAAACAAATCAGATCATAGAATCAAATGCCTCAGGTCTGATTGAGGAGGGGAATTTACCTTGGATGAATTTTTCGATTTTTGTGAAGAACATGGAATAAGAAGGAAATTCTCTACTGCAAGGACTCTTCAGCAAAATGGAATAGTGGAAAGGATGAATAGAATGGTTCAACAAATGGATCGTGCTATGTTTGATGAGTCTAGAACTCCCCCAACCTTCTAGGGTGAAGCTGCATTTGCTACAGTTACTATTCTCAACAAGACAAACGTCTGGGTGAACAACACTCAAACTCCTGATGAACTTTGGTATGGGAGGACTCCTACAGTAAAAAACTTCAAAATTTTTGGAAGCAAATGTTACATCAAAAGAAATGATGAAAACCTTGGCAAGTTTGAACCTAGAGTAGATGAAGGCATTCTCCTTGGTTACTCTTCCCAAAGCAAAGGACATAAGTGTTACAATAAAAGACTTGGAAAAATTGTTGAAAGTATTGATTTAGTGGTTGATGAAGAACCAAACAATCTAAGGCAGCTAAAATCTGAAGATTTCAAAGATGATCAGGACTATCCTCCAACATCAAATCAGACTTATGATGAAGAAGAAACCTATGAGGCACTAGAAGAACAGATAAGGGTAGAAGAAAAGACTCCATCTAGGTATGTCCAGAAGAATCATCCAGAGACTCAAATTTTAGGGCAAAAAGAGGCAGGTGTACAAACAAGAAGAACTATTTTAGAAGCTTGAAGCTATCTAGCATTGCTCTCCTCCGCTGAACCACAAAATGTAAGTGAAGCATGCAAAGATGAATGCTGGGTCAAGGCCATGAATTAAGAACTTGAGCAGATTGAAAAGAATAACACTTGGGAGTTGGTTCCTAGACCAAATGATAAAAATGTCATAGGGACACAATGGATATTAAAAAATAAGCTGAATGAGAATGGAGATGTTATTAGAAACAAGTCCATACTTGTTTGTAAAGGGTATGCTTAATAAGAAGGTATAGACTTTGAAGAAAATTTTGCACCAGTTGCTAGACTTGATGTCATAAGAATGTTCCTTGTTCTTTCTAGCTTTCAAGAGTTCAAAGTATATCAAATGGATGTGAAATATGCTTTTCTAAATGGAGACTTAGAAGAAGAAGTGTACATTGAGCAACCAAATGGATTCATCCTTGGGAATGATCCAAAACTTTTATGCAGACTCAAAAAGGCTCTCTATGGTCTTAAACAAGCTCCAAGGGCTTGGTATTTTCGGTTGGACAAATATCTCCATCAACAAGTTTTTTCAAAGGGATCAACAGATAGCAATCTATATATAAAAATTGATAATGATAAATTGCTAATACTTGTTGTGTATGTCGATGATATCATCTTTGGTAGCAATGAAGAAACCATGAGTCAAAACTTTGCTTTGGTGATGCAGAAAGAATTTGAAATGTCCTTACTTGGTGAGCTCACATATTTTCCTGGTTTACAAGTCCAACAAAACAAAGACGGTATTTTTTTGTCACAAACCATGTAACTCAAGCAGATCTTGAAGAAATATGGGATGTAGGATTCAAAACCAATATGTACCCCTGTGGTAACAGGATGTAGCCTCAGCCCAAATGATGAATCAGCAGCAGTACATCAACCAACCTATAGATCCATGATTGGTAGTCTAGTCTATCTGATAGGTACCCGACTAGACATCATGCATGCAGTGGGAATAGTTGGAAGATTCCAGGAAAATCCAAAGGAAGCACACCTTCAGGCAGTTAAGATAATTTTCAAATATCTTCCAGGAACACAAAATTATGACTTATGGTATCCTAGAAATATAGATCTCACACTTCATGCATATACGGATGGAGATTGGGCAGGAAGTGTGGATGACATAAAAAGCACTAGTGGTGGTGCATTATTTATGGGTTCCATATTAGTATATTGGTTCAGCAAGAAACAAAGCTCAATTGCATTATCTACAGCTGGAGCAGAATATGTGGCTATGGCATCTTGCTGCACACAACTCCTTTGGATGATTCAAACATTACAAGATATTCAAATCACTTGTACTCCACCTATCTCCATTTTTTGTGATAATACAAGTGCAATCAGTATTTCAAAGAATCTAGTCGTGCATTCAAAGACCAAGCACATACCTATCAAATATCATTTTCTCCAGGAATAAGTGCTTGAACAAAAGGTCAAATTGGAGTACGTTCCATCCAAGGAACAGGTTGTTGATATATTCACCAAACCACTGCCCAGGGAGACATTTGAATACCTCAGACAAAAGCTGGGAGTAGTTGATGCATCATCTTGCTGTTGAAATTATCTGTTTCAGAGAACAGTGGTTGTACGCGAGTTTCATGAAGCGTATCCATGTACATACACCAGTTTCTTTGGATACAGTTGCGTATATGTTGGTTTGAAGAAAAACAGTGGGGCCAGACTCAGAATGAAAAGAGTCTGATATGGATATGATAGAGACCATCTGGCACAAGTTCAGGGGAGCATATACTTCTAATAATGCATTGTTGGCATTATTTTAGAAGGTCTTAGATCAATTTCACAGTTATTTTTGTTCAGATGGAATAGGTGCAGAGGAAGATCATGGTTGCAGTCTAAATGATGATTGACAGATGCTGCTGATGTTAGTTGTTGATGATTATCATAGTCTTGTCTTAGATATTTAGTCTCTATGTCATGTATTTCTTTTATTATTATCAAGGGCATGTAATGGCCTATGTTGGTTTTCCCACTATGCCTGGGATGGATGATGTAATGTTCTTGTTTCATCATGTGTAAACTGTTGGTGTATCCCCACTTGGTTGGGTGGATGAGTCAATATTGGTATATCCCCACTTGGTTGGGAGATGGATGTATGTATGAGTCTTTGATGATAGGAAGGTCATTTATGATGTATAAAGTCATGTTTGTACTTAGGGGGAGCATAACCTTTTTCCCTTGATGACAAAGGGGGAGAATGACTTTGAGTGACTTGCGGTTGCCATCAAGTCCAAAGGGGGAGATTGTTGGAATTACGACATAGGTTTGGCGCTATGAAGCAAGTGTTGTCCTTGATGGCAACTCACTCAAATGGTAGATCACAATTCAAGCTCTCAGAATGAAAGAAAAAGAGATATACGCAGGTTCCTCTTAACCAAGTCGCGTATACACGTGGGTTAGACAATCAAAAGGCACGTATATGTATGCCCGCACTTTCATTCAAGGAAAATCACGTACATGTGGCTTATTTTTGGTCCATGGTATTTAGTCCTTGCTATTTGAACCTATGGTTTTGGACCATGGTATCTCGTCCGAAGTGTTGAACCCAGGTCTTGTGTCCATGGTATTGATTTTCTATGGTTTTGGACCATGGTATTGAGTAAGGCCTAAGACTATAAAAGGGAAGAGATCATTAGGCAAAGGCATTCACTCAAGCATTGAATATCTTATGAAGAGCAAGATCTAGAATTGGGTTATGGTGCATAGCTGGATCTAATCCAAGGAGGAACCTAAGCACTAGAAGAAGGATAAGTTCTATTGATGGGTCAAGATCTTAAGGCTTGAATAGTAATATCTATATGTGATTATGATTTGTTATATTGGCACATGACTTGATCTAAAAATCTAATAATTTGGGTATAACTGATGTCTTAATAAGTGAAAAGGGTAAATTATCTTTTATAGATCTGTATGTAGGTTCGACATAGTAGAGGTGCGTATACACGCTGGTTCAGTAAGTCAAAATAGTGTATACGCTGGTTCGCCTTAATACAGAAGCATATGCATGCAAGTTCTACATATTGAAGTAGTGTACGTCTCATGAAATATGTTTTAGCTACCTCTGTTTATTGCTATAGTGTTTTAGGTTCAGGATCGGTTTCTGGTTTCTGTTAATGTACTCTGGTTACAGCATTCAAAGAAGTAATTGTTTGATTCAGTTTTGATTGAAGCAAAGGAGATTAGTTGATGTAGATGTATTTGATGTTTGATTATTGTTATTGATGGATCCAATCTGAAAATGTATGAAACATGGTCCCTGGAAGAAAAGAGAAGGTTGTAGCCTTTTGTAGGTTAGCACCTACGTACTAGTACATCAACTAGTACAAGAGCTAAGGGGTTGTAGCTCCCTTCCAGGAGAAGCTGGAGAACGAGAGAAGGTTGTAGCCATCTGCAGGTAGAAGCCTGCGTACTGGTATAATACTGCACTAGTACAGAAATATTGTAAAAAGAATTTTCTTATTAAAAGAAGATAGAGATGAATTGCAGCTGGTGGTTTTCACCCACATTGGGTTTCCACCTTATATCTTGTGTCCATGTGTGCGATGATCTGTTCTGTTTTACTGCACTTATTTACTGTTCTTATGGTTAATGAAGTGCTAATGCATTGATTAAAGATCAACATTTAATGAATCATAAGTTTACTGATATATGCTGGTTGCTTTAGACACAATACTGTATATGCACAATTTCCCATAACTGAAGTAGCATATACAAATCTGATTGTGAAATGAAAAATAATTGATTTGATAATACTGATTCACCCCCCCTCTCAATATTATTTTCAACAAACAAGTGAGCAAGGTACGAGATATATGCCTCACAATTTTCTCTGTAAATAGAAAATTGTGAGAAAATTTTGTTATGTTATCTTTTCATAGTTAATTTTAGCATTCTGTTAGCAAGGTTAGGCAAAGAGATCTGAACATTAAATGACACGGACTTTATAAAAAGACCTTGTAGCAAACACAAACACAATGATTTTTATATGAATAGTGAAGACTTAAAACTCTATTTTTAATCCATTTTATGAAGCAATTTTCCATTTCCATGCATGGTTGACTAGTTAATTAATAACATGATTACCACTTCTTGTGGATGGCCCTCTTGAGCAGTAAGGATTATTTTCCATTTTAGTCGATAGAATTTCCATATAATTTCATAAATTTTCTCAGTAGATGCGCTTTTAATTTCTTTCAGTTTCAAATTATGATTTTTTTAATAATCATATCTTTTGTTTATAGATGCACATTAATTAATATTAATAGTAGTGCTAGCAACGATATGATTCATACTTATTTGCCTTATGGAACAAAGGATTTATTTGCAGATAGAATTAGATGTTATATTTCAAGCAAGAGTGACTTATATGTAATGAGCAAGTGTCAACATATTTAAGTATAGATTAAATTTATTTTGGTTTTCATGCAAGAGTGTGTTATATTGATAAATGAGTTGATTCTTACAAAGCATAATTCAGATAGATAATAGAATGTGTGTGTTTTATGAATTGAATTTCATTTTACAAGTGTGAGATTGATTTATAAGTATGATATTTTTATCGGTTGTGTGGATTTCATAATTAGATATAATTTTTATAAGAGTGAAATTAATTTTAATTTACAATAAGTGTGGGATTGATTGACTTATATGTAGACTTGTGAGATTTTGTTTTAAAGTAGAGTGTGATATTTTTCATAAGTAGTCTTTGGTGAAAGGTTGTGATCATTTTATTTTCTAGGAATAATTTCTTTTCTCATGTGCATTTCAATAACTCAATTTAGAATTTATATTTCGATAACCCATCTTAATTTAGAATTGGTGTGAATAATCAAATACTTCTAGTATATATAGTACACTTACACTTCATCAGCTTACTAGCCCCAGACGATAATTTATGCAAATAATTTAAGGTTAATTAAATTACCGAACCTTTACATAATGTTGAATAAAATTATATTTGGTGTTGATATATTTTCTTTAATCATGAAACTTTGGATTCTTGGACAATTGAATTCCAAAAGAATTGTCGATGAAAAGAGGAGTCCAACACTTTTGTTTCTCCTACAAATCTTCAAGTTTTTTGTGAAGCCAAATTATTTTTTTTTGTATCTTTAGTTGTTGTAACATATGATTCTTTCGTGATATAATTTCCAAGAACAAACTAGTTTTGTGATCTCCAACTGATAGTTGTCGATCCAAGATTCATCAAATGACTAGAAGTAGAGACCCCATGCTCCTTATCTCCAACAAAACCAAAATTTGAATAACTAGTAACATGGAAGTCTGAAACCTTGGAATATTTGATGCCATATGACTGAGTTCCTTTCAAATATTTGAGCACTCATTTTCTTGCAATCCAATGACCTTCAACAGGTTGATGCATAAACCTGGAAAGTATTGCTACAACAAAATCGATGTCAGTACAAGTAGTAGTAAAAAAAATTAAACTTCCAACAAGTTGCTTTTACTTTGTTGGATATTCAAATGCACTTAAATTGAGGTGAGCTTTAGGTTCTGCTCCATTGGAGTAGAAAAATTATTACGATCTTTAATTTCAAACTTATTCAACAATTGTCAAAATACTTTTTCTTTGAAATAAAATTATGTGTGAG
This sequence comes from Pinus taeda, assembly GCA_000404065.3. Taxonomy (NCBI): domain Eukaryota; kingdom Viridiplantae; phylum Streptophyta; class Pinopsida; order Pinales; family Pinaceae; genus Pinus; species Pinus taeda. The sequence goes on along the minus strand of APFE030462661.1, from coordinate 53,985 downwards.
GTTTTAATCAACATCAATCCCTAAATAGTAATGAAGCAAACCCAAATATATCATGTCAAAAATATTTTGTATATATCTTTTAATAGATATTATATGATCATAATTATTCCCTGTAATCATCAAATCATCAACATAGACAACGAGATATATAATTGATCTTCAAAATTTCTTGACAAAAATAGTTGCATCATCTAGGTTGAAAATCCTATAATTCAATCTGAGAAGATTCTTATTTAAATTTTCATACAATGGACAGGATGCTTGCTTCAAACCATAAAATTCTTTCACTAATTTACACACCTTTTTTTCTTTTCCTTTAATGTAAAAATTCTTTAGCTGAAACATATAGAAATCCTCATTCAAATCTCGATTCAGAAACGTTCTTTTTACATCCATATGATGTATTTTCCATCCCTTCTGAGTTGTGAGAGAAAATAAGGTTCTAATCATGCCTCATTTAGCTGTAGGAGTAAAGGTTTCCGTATAATCAACACCTCCTTTTTGTACCTACCCCTTTGTAACAAGACTTTTTTTCTACTTGTCAAGTAAACTATCTACTTTATACTTGATTTCATAAATTCACTTACAACTAATGGGTTTACTTCCAACAAGAGGATCCACCAAAATCCAAGTTCCATTTTATATGAGGGCATCATACTCCATCTACATGGAATCTTTTGATTCATAAAAACTAGCAGCTTCTTCAAAATTACTTAGTTCATCAACAACAGAAAAATTAAATTCACAATTGTCAGAAATGTTACCTAAACTTGAAGTAACATCTCCTTTATTTCGTTTATTTTTTTTAGAAGAATTCCATGTATCAAAGTCAACATATTCTCCCAGAAATGTCCTCATGCAAGGTTATCTTTGTAGTGATGGTTGTGGTGGTTGTTGTAGTGGTTACTCATCATTACTCTCATCCAATTTTTCTTTAGCATAAAAATTATCATTATCCAATGTTAAAGATTTCAAATCCATAGATTGATCTAGAATAGGAATTTGATTGGAATCTGGATTAGGAGCAAAAATTTTCTCAAAAATCAAAGTTCTCGTAATCACTCAAAACTTGAATGACCCCGTCCACCTCGGTGATATCATCCCAAGGCTACTCATTTCACACAAAACAAAGTTCTTATGAGAAAGCTAGAGCCTATTGCTGGTTTTGTCAAACAGGGAAAATTTTGTGACTGGGATGCTCACTAGGCATCCGTATTGCCCAGTCAACAAAAAGAATATTCCAGGGAATATTCTTTGGAATATTCTAGGGAATATTCTTTGAAATATTCCAAGGAATATTCTTTGGAATATTCCAGGGAATATTCTTTGGAATATTCCTATAGGTGGGTGGGTTAACTTGATTTTGACAAGTGGTGGCACATAATTGGTCAAAGTGCATTTGGTGGACCAATGATAGGTTGACACGTGGCAAGCCTTCAAGCCGCCACATGCCCTCTCAAAGGTCATGTAAAATTTTTGGTAGGCCAGGGAGTTGAACCCGTGACCTCGCCAACACAAGCGCAGTGCTCCACCAATATATCACAACATGTATCTTACCAAACAATGGTCACAAGTTGTATTTAAATGTTAATGCATTGAAGTTTGGAGGTAAGGCTAACCTTAACCCCCACACGTGAATGAAAAACCTTTAACTGCTAGCATTAAGTGCTAACCATGTGTATTAATGCACTAAGTAGAGGATTAGTGCTAATTAAATTGTGCTTATCCACTAATTAATTTTGGATTTAGGTTGGCGGTATTTTTGGCGGGTCCACTAAATATGGAATTCCTCCATTTTTGGAGGAATTAACTAGAGTTTCTCCAAATTTGGTGGAGTTTTCCTAGGGAAACTTGAAGTGGCCATAGCTTTGGCATATTTCCTAGGGAAACCTAAAGAGGCACTTCTGTATGTGATTTTTCTACGTTTAAATTTAAGGAAGCCTAGGTTCACTGGGAGAGGAGGTCAAGCCTAGATCAAATGAAGTCTAATTGTAGAGCTTGGAGAGTCATTTTTTGGGGTTTCCGATATTTTGAATCCAATGGAGAAGGTTTCAAAGACATTGGAGCACTTTTGGTGCATTTAAACATATAATTGACCATTAATCCAAAGAGGGCCTGGCCATTGAAGGAGGTCCAAGGAGATGTAGCCCAGGAGGGGTGAACTCCTTTATCAGTTTTGTGTTATGAGTTTGTGGTGTTTTACTTCTTTGTATTTTACTTTCTATATATGTGTTTTTAAACAACTAATTAACCTCATAAATTTCTCATAAAATACACTCAATACTTGACATTTAATTCCCCACATTTTGGTTAATTTGAGACGATCGTAAAGACATTTTTAATACTGATGAGGGAGCTTGCATGGCATTAACATGTTTGCCTAACATTTCAGACCAAGTTGGTATCGGAGCAAGGTTAGCTCATTTTAACCCTAAGATGGTTTTCCAAGGTTAGCTATTGGTTTTGTATTTGTGCAAGGAGAATTTAACTGTGTGCAAGTTTATGTGATGGTAGCTTCAAAAGGTGATGTTTCTAATCGATCCTCCTTAGCAAGACTCTTTGATGAATAGATGTTGCAAAATTTTATCATCATGAGAGATATGGTGCAAGATATATATGAAGATAGGAAGGAGAACACTATACTTCAAGAGGAGTTGATGGCCATGAAGGAGGAGAAGAAAGAGCTTCCTGAAAAGTTGTATGAGATAGAGATTCAACTCCATGATGCCAAGGAAACCCTAGCCAAGTATGTGCATGAAAATGAAAATTCAATTCAAGTTTATCTTCAATTTCCTCTCAAAATGAATGTTTTGGTTCCTTTGAAAGACACATTAGAGGAAGAGCGTCCAAATTATTGATAAATATGGGCTATGAAGTTAAAGGGTTAGGTAGACATGCACAAGGCATAGTTGAGCCAATTGTGTTTGAGGAAAGGCCTAGGTATTTGGGTCTTAGTTATGGAAAACATGATGGACAATGCTCCAAAGCCAATGAGGCATATTAAGGTGTTCAAGTAAGGACTTTCATTACATGTTCATTACCTTAAGCTTGTGAATTTTGTGTTCATGAGGAATGCAAAAGTTTTATACCCACTTTGCAAGAAGATGCTCATAAGCATGCAACTAGTGGAAATGGAAAACAAGAGGATGTTGAAATCTCTAAGGTCATTGAAACCATTGTTGCTATTCCAAAGAAAGCCACTACCTCTTCAAATTCACCTCCTCATGAAGGAGACAAAGGTGAATGTGCAAGGTATAAATTTTCCTTTAATCAAGTTTATTTTCATTATGATAAACATGGAAAATATTCACATAAGATTTGGAGAAAATTTACATGTTCCTTTTGTGGTTTGAATAACGATATTGTTTTGAGTTGTTGGAAGAGGATAGCCACACATAGGAAAATTTAAAAACAAAAGAAACAAAAAGCCAAAGGTCCATTGGATAATGGAAACCATGTTCAAAACAAGATGCAAATATTTTGCACTCATTGCCATAATCAGGGGCATCTTATAGAAAAGTGTTGGGATTTGCATCAAACAAGTCATCGACAACATTTGAAGAAGGTGGAGAGAGATTTTGGAAAGAATGGAAAAGAGGATTCCATAATTGAAGTGGGTCAGGATGATACGCATGATGAAGTGTGGTTGAAAGAAGCGTCATTGAAATGGTTTGGAAAGGTATGGGTAGATTTATTAACCAATTAAGACCTTGCATTTCTTTTGATAATTGATGAAAATCTTGCCTTATTGATGCATTTCCTTGTTATTTGGATGCATGTATTTCCTCTTGAAAGTACGCTCCATATTGCATGAAGCAAGATGTTGGAAAATTAAAGTTATGTTGGCTCATTTATATGCAGCAAAGAAGGAAATTTTGCAACTACAAATTTGCATGCATGTTGCATTCCTGAACTTGCATGTTTATGCTAGGAAGGTGTTTGAAAGTGGAGTATGTTGACTCACTTTATTGTAGCAAATTTTGTCATTTCATCTCTTTAAGTACTCGTACATACCAATGGGATTCTTGTATTTGTGATTGTACTTGTGAGAGAGTTGAGAATTGTTATACATGCATGAGAGTTTGTCTATGTGAATAATGGAATTTTTAATAGTTTCATTGTTTTTTAACATGCATGAGTGATTGACTTGTGTGGTCGATTGATTGTTAACATGTATGTTGTCAACTTGAGAATGTTGATCATTTGCACATGCATGAGTGTTGGCTTGTGTGGTTGATTGATTGTTACATGTATGTTATATTAAGTTGGGAGAGTTGATTTTGTCTCCAAAGATGAAAGAGATATGTGAAAAATTGTTTCATGGGAAAGTGGAATTCTTGTTGTAAATCGTCAAGTTGTTGTACATGCTTTTGCTTGAGTTGAAATTCAGTTGTTTGAAGAAGCATGTTTTTCTACTTGTCCTTAGTTTATGGTTTATACACCAAGATGTAATAGTACATGGTGATGTTCACATTATGCGACGTTTGCTTCTCTGAAGAAGGAAAAGGAAGAGGTCGTCGAGTTATATTCTTCCATTAGTGTTTTTCAAGGTTAATGGTGTTTCTTGTGACAAGATGTCATAGGATTTTGGAAGGTCCATGCTTGAGCAAGAGGCTCATGATTAGATTTCATTATAAAATCATGACATGAGAAGCATTTTAATACTGGAGGATGATGGAATCAAGAAGCGGAAGTGGACAAAAATGCCAAAAAAAATTGCATCCCTTGTAAAATATCAAATAGTCTATAATGCAATTTGATGTGTTGATGCCAAGAAGCGAAAGAGATGGCAAATGAATTCTTCCATATGTGTAATTTGGAACCATGGAGGTAAAATAATGGTCATTTATTTTCTTGTTATTGCTGATATTGGAACTCATTGATGTAGTTCACTCAGATGAGCTTAACTTGGAAAAGTGGTTTCAAAGGAGAAGCTTGCAACAAATGTATGTGTTGCAAAGGAGGAACATGATTCTCAGTGGGATGGCCATCAATTAGCTTTCCAAGCACTGAGAGATCACTTTGGTACAACATGGTGTTTAATCAGCAAGCAGCCAGCAAGTGTTGGATTGGGTCAACAGCAAAAGGAGAACATTGGTTGAAGTGCTAAGCCATTTGCAAGGCAAGGCATGTCAGTGAACCTAAGTGGTTGCCATGGAGATTTTTCCAAGTAGAATCAATTGATAGAACTTGGGAAGGAGAATAGTATCAATCTCTCATCAGATAACCAGCTTTTGTGGGTCCAAAATCCTGTCAGTGGGAAGGAGTGATCGGAATTTGGATTAGGGGCAAAAATTTGCACAAAAATCAAACTGCTTGTAATCACCCAAAACCTAAAAGACCGTGTCTGTCTTGGTGATATGATCCCAACACAAATTCTTTCATTCAAAACGGAGTTCGTATGAGAAATTTAGTGCTTGTTGTCTGCTTTGTCAAACAGGCAAAAATTTTATAACAGGGATGCTGACTAGGCATCCGTACAACCCAGTCAGCAAAATGAATATTCCAGGGAATATTCCAAGGAATATTCCTTGGAATATTCCAAGGAATATTCCTTGGAATATTCCAATAGGTGGCTTAACTGGATTTTGACAAGTGGCGGCACATAATTGGTCAAAGCGCATTTGGTGGACCAATGAGAGGCTAACACGTGGAAAGCCAGGAGACCGCCACATGCCCTCTCAAAGGTCATGTAAAATTGTTGGCAACTAGGGACTCGAACCGATGACCTCACCCACATAAGCGGAGTGCTCCACCGCTATACCACAACATGTCTCTTAATATACAAGGGTCACATGTTGTATTTAAATGTTAATGCATTGAAGTTTGGAGGTAAGGCTAACCTTAACTACTGCATGTGAATGCAAAGCCTTTAACCGCTAACATTAAGTACTAACAATGTAGATTAATGCACTAAGTGGATGGTTAGTGCTAATTAAATTTTTATTATCCACTAATTAATTTCATATTTAGGTTGGCGGTATTTTTGGTGAGTCCGCTAAATCCAGAATTCCTCCATTTTTGGCAGAGTTAACTGGAGGTTCTCCAGAGTTGGTGGAGTTTTCCTAGGGAAACCTGAAGAGGCCATAACTTTGGCATATTTCAACCAATTTTGTCTCAGAACGAGTCATTCCCAGATGATTTGGATGCTCTGAACACAGTGGAATAGGTTGCAGATGCAGAAAGGCACTTATGTACATGATTTTTCTATGTTGAAGTTTAAGGAAGCCTAGGGCCACCAAGAGAGGAGGTCAAGTGTAGATCAGATGAAGTAAAATTGCAAAGATTTGAGAGTTGGTTCTGAGGTTTCTGGGTTTTCGGAAGCTAATGGAGTAGGTTACAAAGCCACTGGAGCACTGCAGGTTCATGTGATCAGATAATTCACCATTAATCCAAAGAGGGCCTAGCCATTGGAGCAGGACTAAGGAGATGTAACCCATGAGGGGTGAACTCCTTTATCAACTTTGTGTGATGTTTTTGTTTTGTTTTACTTATCTTCATTTTCCTTTTTGTATATGTGTTTTTAAACAGCTAATTAACCTCATAAATTGCTCATAAAATAGACTCAATACTTGACACATAATTCCTCACATTTTGGTTAATTTGAGATGATCCTAAACACATTTTTAATGCTAATGAGGGAGCTTGGATATAATTAACAAGTATTCCCAATATTTAAGATCAGAATCCCCCCTTCAAGATGTGGAGAGTCATTATATGGTTCATAATAAAACTTTTTGGAAGAAAATTTATCCAAATGACTGAGTTTCTTATCAATGGTGGAAGCATCTTTAGCATAATTAAGAAAAATTACATCTTGTGAAATAACAAATGTATTGTTTTCCTCATCATAAAACGCATCAACTTTGGAAGTAGTAGAATATCCCAGGAAAATACATTTGCGACTTCTGGAACCCAATTTGTTGCGTTGATGTTTAGGAATCAATGAATAGCATAGATTAGCAAAAACTTTTAAATGTTCAACAACAAGAAGCAGATTATACCACATTTCAGAAGGAAATTTATTATTCATGTCAAAAGAAGGACAACGGTTGTGAATATAGCCTACACAAATTATTGCTCAACTTAACATTCTTAAAAAACATCATTGATCTTACCATATTTAGAAAATCTTTGTTCATACGTTCTACAACACCATTTTTTTTTGGATTATAAGGAATTGTAGTTTTCTGTTTGATGTCATTTTCCTACAAATACTTCTCAAAATCATGATATGTGTATTCACCACCGTTATCAGATTGTAGAGTGCCAATATTAAGTTGAGTTTCATTTTTAATTGATAAATAAAAACTTTTAAGAGTTTCAAAAACTTGTGACTTCTCTTTCAACAGATAAACTATAGCACCCCCTCCTCCCAAGTCCACCCAAGAAACCAGCCAATTGGGTAAACCTGTGATGAGAGAGGTTAGTAAGGGATTCAATATCCTAAGTGACCTTAAGGAAATGGAATCAATGGAACATATCAATCAAATCCATCCACATCAGTAAAACACCCTCAAGGGACATGTCATCCACTCAAACAACTGTCCCTGAGTCCCACAGATGATTTAAAACTTTTAACCCAGAGTCACTCTCATGCTATAATCAAGATAGTGACCAACAACTCAAATTCGCTCTCATAGGCCTCTGTGCTAGTGACTGTGGTCTCTTCTCAACAAACATGTGCCAACAACCCTGATATTTGAGCCACTTTTCTATCTCAAAATCTCGTCCTTTGCCCAAAACTTGTTACAACCTTCAGAACCATTCATAGACATGACAACAATATTGAATACTCATAATCAACATCAGTATTAGGCCTCAGCATCCCCAACCAAGACTGACATTTTGTCAAGCACTTAACATCATGCAACCTACACATTTAGGATAAAAGATAGAGAAGAAATGACTTAAATAACTTATGAAACATAACTAGAAGGATCACATCCTTCTCCATTGAACTATAATACCGTCAATTGGGACTCGTATCCATCCATTTAACAATTACAAGTAAATACATGAAATAACCAAGACATGACCCAGTCACATAACCATGCATATAACCAACATTAAGCCATATAAATATTAGAGGTATGACATCCATTAAATCCACATGTAAACAAGTACAAAAGTAAGAGAACTTATCTTTTATTAATCATAGGAAAATATGACCAGGTTCGGGACTTCCACGTACCACCAAACCATAGACATGGCTGAACCAAATCTCTCTTTTAGCCAGTCACCCCTATGCTATATTCCAATCATGAATGTGGGATCTCATAGAACAACCAATCCAAGAAAAACTAAGGGAATCTTAAGGTTAAACCACCTCCACCCTCACCAAACCGTGATCACACCAGAACTGGTGCTCTGATCACAACTAAACCAAACTTGGAATGCCACCCATAATCGATCACTATCCTTGAGGAATTTTTTTCTTCCTTGTCTCTCGGGCTTTATCACAATCTAATCTAGGACCACTAGGCCCTAAAATAAGACCAGTATCTCATACTTTACCGTAATCCAAACCCGAATCACTAGGCCCTAAACCGATACTTCTACCTCAGGCTTTACTATGTATCCTTCCAAAACCGGTAAAGGGATTCCTAGGCCTTTGGGAATGAACATGGAGACCACCTCCGCCCCGGATTTTGAAATCCATCTGGCAAACCAAAGCTCAAAACTAAAATAAACATCCCAACACCATGCCATCTAGAAAAAGGCAAGGTTGGGCTGAAAACCACTGTCATAACCTGACAAAACCATGCCACCGATAGAAAGAGAACCATACACAAATATGCAAAGCCATGCATGTCCAAACCAGATAGGAAATCAAACATGCAAAAGGTTACCTGCAAATATTCCTACTGAAACTACTTGATCCTTCTTTCCTTTCCTTGATCCTTGCATTCCTTCCTTTCCCTTTACTTGCTTTTCCTTCCTTGATCCAAAGCTAGAGTGTTCCAAGAAAACTCGAATTGACCAAGAGAGAGACTGAGAGAGAATAATGAGAGAACTCCAAACTTGAACTGACAAAAGGTTAGCAACTGATCCTTGAAAGCCTTTATATTAATGAGGCCTCTAATTTCTTCATTTTCCATTATTTTCCTTCAATTTCCTCCTCAGATGCAATCGGTGACCTTTCACCTTACTTTTCTCCTAATTTCCTTTATTTTAATAAATGAATGTGCCAAAAATGCCTTTTTTCCTTTTAATGCCTTTGCCTCAGCCTTCACCAATTTTCCTTAGCCAAGATACACATCCATTGGTGCCCACTAGGATATCTTTTCCCAACACTCAACTTAGAATGAGTGCCCCTTAGCCATGATATTATTTTGCCTAACTTTTATTAAATGAAATTTTCACCAAGGCTATTACAAAGCCCTCCCCCTTGGGGAACACCGTCCTTGGTGTTAAACCACACCACGACCTCATCAAAACTGTTGAAAAGAAAAAAAATATTGCCCATGGAGCTTTATAACGTAGCTCGTTGTAGTATTTACAATGAAATACTTGCTCAAAAGTAAAACATCATGACAACATGACAATATAACAACCTTAATAATATGACACCCATACCTCTTATTGGAGCTTTATAACTTAGCTCATGGCGGAATTTACATACATATACCAAAACATTAGCAAAATATATGCCAAACATATACAAACATAAAACCAAAGCTTCTTTGCCTCAACCGGCAAACAATGAAGGATACAGGGCCCTCATCTAATCTAACATCTCCCATGTAGCTTCATTAGGCCTAAATTTCTTCCACTACACTTTAACTTGTTTTATGGCTCTACTCCTGAGAATGACATGTTTCCACTATAATATGCATTGAGGCTCTGGCTGAAATTCTCCTTCTTGCTCCACCCGCGATACAGACCAATCAATAACATGATCAAAATCCTTTATATACTTCTTAAGAAATGAAATATGTAAAACATCATGGAATTTCATTGTTGGAGAAATTTCAAGTTGATATGCCACTATTCCAATCCTCTCAAGGATCTTGAAAGGCCTGCAATACCGTGGTTCCAACCTGGCACATGAAGCAATCCTCAAAGAGATTGTCTTGGGCTTGATGCACAAATACACATGCTCCCCAACCTAAAACTCCTTGAACACCCTATGTTGATCCGCATAACTCTTTTGTATATGCTATGTTGCCTTTAGATTCTTCTTTATAACCTACATTTCCTGCTCCATGTCTACCAACATTTCTGGCCCAATAAGTACCCTATTCACTCAATCACTCTAGCTGATGGGAGTGTTACAACTCTGCCCATACAATGCCTGGAAAGAACTCATCCTCAATGACTCGCAATAACCATTTTTGTATCTGAACTCAACCAATGGAAGACACTCCTCCCATTTCTTCTGCTCATTCATCACGTACATCCTCAACATATCTCGTTGACCCTCTATGTCTGTCCATTTGTATGTGGATGATAAGTTATGTTTCAGGCCAACTCTATACACAAGCCTGGAAATAACTCCTTCCAAAATTTGGAAGTGAAATTTGCATCCCTCTCTGACACAATCTTCTTTGGAAAATCATGCAGTCTCACTATCTCTCTTATGAACACCTGTGATACCTCACTACCTGAATATGTAGTCTTTACTGGAATGAAGTGAGCTACCTTGCTCATTCTGTCAACAACGACCATAATAGAGTCACGCTGCTTTACTGTCCTTAGAAGACCTGTGATGAAATCCATGGACATGACCTCCCATTTCCATTCTGGAATTGCTATAGGTTGTACTAAACCACCTGGATGCTTACATTCTGCCTTGACCTATTGACAATCTAAACATCTAGCCACAAACTCTGTCACTTCCTTCTTCAGATTCACCCAATAGTAGAACTTCTTCACCACTGTCAATGTCTTTCGATATCCTGGATGACCCAAGTATGGCTTTGCATGAAACTCCTTCAAGATAGGCTTCTTGAACTCACTTCAATTCAACACATAGATCTTGTCTCTAAACCTCACCAAATTGTCTATCATGAGACAATAGTCTGCATCTTGATCACGTATACATGTACCTATACCTATACCCACACCTGTAGCTATACATGTGCTCTGCTATAACCCGTTCCTAATCTCCATGTATTTTTCATCCTGTTGTCCTACCTAGAAGATCCTATCCTGTAACTCTATCCCATAAAAGCTCATAGTTGTTATACGATTTACCTATACCCTCCTGATAAGATCTTCCGCAACCTGGTTCTCCTCCCCTTTGATGTATATGATCTCGAATTTTAACTCACTAAGGGTAGCTAACCATCTAGCTTTCCTAGGATTCAAATTCAGTTGATAAAAAAGCTATCTCAACCCACTGTGGTTGCTCATCAATTTAAACTGCTTGCCAAGAAGATAGTGTCTCCTCGTCTTCAATGCATGTATGATTGCTTCTAGCTCAATATCATGTGTTGGATAGTTTTGCACGTGCTCATTCAACTTATGTGACTCATAGCACACTACATGCCCTTCTTGCATGAGAACTCCACCAATTCCTCTCTTGCAAGCATCTGTATACACTACAAACTCCTTGTCTGAATCCACAATCTTTAGCACTAGTGCATGTGTCAACAACTACTTAAGCTACTCAAAACTAGCCTCCAAGTCTTCTATCCATTCAAATGTCTTTCATTTTTCCTACAATGATGTGATAGGATATGCAATACGTGAGAAGTTCTTGATAAACCTCCTGTAGTAACATGCCAATCCCATAAATGATCTCACCTCATCCACATTCTTAGGAGTTTCCCAGTCCATAATAACCCTTATCTTTTTTGTATCCACTATTATGCCATCCTTGGAGGCAACATGCCCCAGATAGTGTACCTCTGTCTAAAAGAAGTTGCCCTTGCTAAGTTTAGCATACAACTGATGTTCTTCCTCATTCTTAAAATATACGAGTATATCATCAATGAATACAATAACAAACTTGTCGAAATAAGGATGTAACACACTATTCATTAATCACATAAATGTAGCTGAAGCATTAGTCAAACCAAATCGAACAACATCAAACTTATAATTCCCATGCCTTGTCCTAAATGCAGTCTTGAAGATATCCTCTTCTTGGATGCGTACCTGATGGTATCCTGATCTCAAATCGATCTTAGAGAACACTATTGCTCCCTTCAACTGATCAAAAAAATTATCAATCCTCGACAAAAGGGTACCTATTCATGATCGTTACTTTGTTTGACTTCCTGCAGTCAATGTACAATCTAGGAGTACCATCTTTCTTCTTCACGAACAACACTGGTGCACCCCAAGGAAATACACTCATCTTAATGTACCCCTTGTCCAACATTTCCTTCAGCTGAAACTTTAACTCAACCAACTCATATGTGCTCATCCTATAAAGTGATTTTGATGTTGGGGCTTCCCTGGCACCAATTCAATAGAAAAGTCTACCTCCCTATGAGGTGGAAACTTTGTAATGTCCTCAGGGAATACATCCTGAAATTACTGCAAAATTAGGTATCTTCTTCACACATCTGCATCCTCAACCTCCTTACCCTTAGCTTGAAACTATGCTTAGCCTGCATAGTGTTAGGTCCCTATACTACTAGTGTAACCCATTATTGTTTTTTTTTTTAAGAAATCAGCCTCTTCGAGGGGGCAACCTCCTTTACATTACACAAATGAGCAATTCATGGATGATACAAAATGACAAGAACTACTTTCTATATATGGGAGTCTAAGGCATCATAATATAATTAGAGCCGACATAGCGATAAAAAATGTAAGGGCACAACAATAACAATAGTGGGCTTCTATGGGGCATAATACTAACAATATGGTTACTACATGGGAACAGAAATATAATAAGGGGGTTGTAATAATAGTAATAAGGGGTTACACTAGTAGTATATGAACCTAACACGTAGTGATAACCATCCCCAATAATGTAGGCTTCTTCTTCCCTTGCAAAGTCCTTTTTTCCCCATTATCATCGACATGCTTAATGGCCTTCTTGAAGCAATCCACTTTGGTTCTGTGAAGGTATAGCCAATCCATACCCAAAATCATACTATACGAACCCAATGGAAATACAGTCAAATGTGTTTATGTACGAATACCATTTAACTCAAATGCACAAGCTCCTAGCCAATGGTGAACTTGCTTCTTTGTACATGTATCCAACTGTACCAACCAAGATTCTGCATGCACTTGTTTTCTCAAACCACACTTATCCACCAGGTCAATGTTAATATAGCTATAGTTAGATCCAGGATCAATAAAAATAGAAATAGCTTGATACCAAAGATTATTGTCCATCTCAATGATCGATGCTTGATGGTCCGCTTGCCTATTGTCTATGGCTGCATAGATCTGAGGAATTCTATGACTAATATCACCAACCATATGTGCCTCCTGAGCACTATAGTTCTAGTGTCTATCACCACTATGATACTGAAGAAAATCCCTCTTATTATTATCCTTACCACATATCCAACATTGCAATGGTTCCCTACCACCACCTCTAGCTTGCTGCTCTCCATGTCATTTCTCAATTGTATTGAATCTCTTGTAAGGAACTACATTTTCTTTCTCACTTGCATTTGGAGGTCTTCCTATATTTGGTGGCCATTTTCCTTTAGCTTTCTCATTTCTTTTCAAGTCATGCTTGGGCTCAACATTTAACTTTGACCGCACATAACAATGCTTCAACTTTCGGATGGACTCCTCGAATGGGCTGGGCTCATCGAACTCAATCTGTTCTTTGTATGCAACCAAAAATCCATTGATGAATCTCTGAACCTTGGCCTTCTCCTCCTTGAGGTAAGGCACATATCTCAACAACTCCAAAAATCTGCTAGTATACTCATCATCTGTCATAGAACCCATCTGCAACTCATAAAACTCTTTATCTCAGTCATGATAGTTCCTCTTCACCAAGTACTTATTCTTGACAATCCTTTCAAATTCTTTTGAAGTCAAATCCTCCAAATGTATACCTTTCACATTCTTCATGTCTTCCCACCAAATATCCACTTTACCTTTGAGACTGAAAGTGGTTATCTTTTCTTTCATGTTTTCTGAATAATCATGCAATCGGAAGAATTTCTTCATACCAAGAAACCATGCTCCTACATCCTTTGATTTCTTCATCTCTCTATCAAAGGTAGGTGGATTTTCCTTCTTAAACTGATCTGAGAAAGCTTCCCCTATCACTCCTCCTGTAAGGATGATGACGATGATGATCATGATGTATATGAGAACCAGAAATGTAATAGTGGTTGTGTCAATCACCTCTCCTATCCGGAGTGTACAATAACCTATGATGTTTGATCATGTTAGATCTATCTAACATCTGTTTACTAGGACACCTACTTCCATATGCCCCATTGGTCCCTGACCATTCAAATCTAACAAAATCTAAAGTAGTATCACATTCACATCTACTTGTTTCTCGTATGCCTACATGATTTTGTCATTGTCTTCTTTGCAACTCCTTATTTATTCCTTCAGGATTCTCAATGTGTTTGCTAAGTCAGAATAATGCCCCACACCACGTTGCCCATCTTATGCATAGGGAGATTCTATGTAGTCTACCACCTTGCTAGCCATTTGATCTCTTTCTTGCAAGGCATACTATGTCAGTGAAACTAAATCACAAGAAACCAACGTACCTTAGCATAATTTGGGGAGAATACCCTGTTGTAATATCAAAAATTCAAAATGATACATGTATAACATAATCATAACAACATATAGACATATATCAAATAAGTTTATCAACACATAAACACCATTCTAGCTACGGTCAAGTCATTAATGCAAGGCCATATCAACAATGCATGTTGTGACCTCATGCATGACAACAACCATTAGTCCACTGCACACACTTCCACATGCAACTATCAACATGCATAAGAAATGCCTAATCAACTATATATACGTATGAATGCATGTAGTCAAGCATATGTCATCAATTCTTGTAATCAACCTACAAGACTAATACATGTAATCAAACCATTCAAGAATGCACCTGACATAAAAGGATGTAGTCAAGCAACATATAATCAACATGTAAGCGACATATAACCATTTGCAACCAGTCATATACTTCCGACGACGCATCCCAAAAGGTCACATCAAGTTCCTCATGACAATCTTACTACAATCATGATCAACATGATGCAATGCATCAAGCACATGGAATGCAAGCGTAAGAGACACACATGCAACTAACATGCATGCATGACCAATCACCTTCACCCAAGGAGAGCGCAACCATGCTCTAGTACCAATCTGTAACATCTCCCAAGAAACTAGCCAACCGGGCAAACATGTTATGAGAGAGATTACTAATAGATACAATCTCCTATGTGACCTTAAGGAAATGAAATCGACAAAACATATCAATCAAACCCATCCACATCAGCAAAACACTCTCACGAGACATTTCAACTACTTATACAACATGTCCCTAAGACCCACTGATGATTTAAGACTTTTAACCCATAGTCGCTCTCCTAGGCCTTTGTGCCAATCACTGTCGACTTTTCCTAGCAGTCCTATGCTAGCGACCACAATATTTCAGCCACTCTTTTAGCCCAGAATTCCAACCTCTACCTAGAACTTGTTTCAACCTTTAGAGTCATTCAAATACAGGATAATAATACTAAATACTCAAAATCAGCCTCAAGATTAAGCCCGAGCATCCCCAACCGAGACTAACATTTTATCAAACACTTGACATCAAACCAACCTATGGGTCTAAGATACAAGACAAAGCATAAATGACTGAAGGAACTTACGAAACATACCCAGAAGGATCACCTCCTTCTCCATTGAACTATCATACCATCAATTAGGTTTTTCATCCATCCATTGAACAATTACAAGTAAATACATGAAATAACCATGACATGAACCGATCACATAACCATACTTATAACCAGCATTAAACCATATAAATATCATAGGTATGATAGCCATTAAATACACATGTAAACAAGTACAAAAGTAAGAAAACTTAGCTTTTATTAATCATAGGCAAATCTGACCAGGTTCGGAACTTCCACGTCCCACCCAACCTTAGACATGGTTGAACCAAAGCTCTCTTTCATCCAGTCACCCCCATTGCATATTCCAACCATCAATGTGTTACATCATAGAAAAACCAAGGGAATCCAGAGAATAAACCACTTCCACCCTCGCCAAACTGTGATCGGACCAAAATCAGTGCTCCGATCACAACCAAACCAAACTTGGAATGCCATCTGAACTCCATCACTATCCTTGAGAAATTTTTCATCTCCTTGTCTCTCAAGCTTTACCACAATCCAATCCTAGATCACTAACCCCTAAACCCAAAACCAGTCTCTTAATATTTAGCACAATCCAAACTCGGATCACAAGGCCCTAAACTCAGACTTCTCCCTCAGGGTTTACCATGTATTCCAAAAACATCTATCCATGGATTCCTAGGCCTTTGGGAATGAATGTTGAGACCACCTCTGCTCCGAATTCCGAAATCCATTCAGCAAACCAAATCTCAACACCGAAATAAACATCCCAACACCATGGCATCTGAAAAAAGGAAAGGTTAGGCTAAAAACCATTGTCGTTACCCAACAAAACCATGTCATTGACAACAAGAGAACCATACACCAACATGAAAATCCATGCACGTCCAAACCAATTAGGAAATCACACATGCAAAAGGTTACCTACAAGTATTCCTATTGAAGTTGCTTGATCCTGCTTCCCTTTCCTTGACCATTGCTTTCCTTCCTTTCTCTTTGCTTGTTTTTCCTTCCTTGATCCAAATCTAGAGTGATCCCAGAAAACTCTAAGTGACCAAGAGTGTGTGTGTGTGTGTGTGAGAGAGAGAGAGAGAGAGAGAGTAATGAGAGAGATCCAAACTTGAACCGAAAAAAGGTTACCAATTGATCCTCATAAGTCTTTTTATTAATGAGGCCTCCAATTTCTTCATTTTCCATTATTTTCTTTCATTTTCCTCCTCACATGCAACCTGTGACCTTTCACCTTACTTTTCTCCTAATTTCCCTTATTTTCATAAATAAATGTGTCAAAAATGCCTTTTTTCCTTTTAATGCCTTTGTCTTAATGCTTGCTAAATTTCCTTAGCCAAAACATATATCCAGTGATGCCCACTAGGATATATTTATGCAACATTCAGCTTGGAATAAGTGCTCCCTAACCGTGGTCTTATTTTTCCTTTATTAACTTTTATTACATGAACTTTTCACCAGGGATGTTACATAAACCCAACATAGCCTTGAGCAATCATCAATAAAAGTTAGAACATATTCATTACCATTGGCAGATGGAATGGGCATAGGCCCACATAAATCAGCGTCTATGAGACCTAACTTTCTCAAAGCTCTAGAAGTAGAGTTATGAAAAGGTTTCTTACTATGCTTTCGTAAAATAAGAAAATCACATGGAGTAAGTTTCCTTGGAATAGTAGGAACCCCTTTAATTCCTTGTTGTCTCATAAGATGGATGCCATTAGTATGATTGAAACGAGCATCCCACAACAAACTGGAAGACAGAGTTTCATTTTTCTTAGCCAAATGAGTCGAATTAGATATAGAAGATGGAATTCCTTTCAGTTTCAAAATTTTATCTTCTTCAACACCAGCCATAACAACCACATTATCATATGCTCTACAAATTTCAACTACATCATCAAATATATGTATTGAATGCCCTTTTTGCCTCATATGTATGAGAGACATCAAATTTCTTTGAAACTTAGGAATGTAAAGAACATCATGTAAAACATAGTTAGCAAGTCTTAGTATTTTCGGTCAAACAGATCCAATTCCTGAAGATTTACTTACGATTTATCAACAAAATAAAATAATCCATCAATATTATCATTAAAATTTTATTCTAAAAGTCATATGATAAGTGGCTCCAGTATCGAATATCCAAGTATCTGGCCAATGAGATAAAGTAGTGCTAAAAACATCATTTATGAAATTACAGTGTGTGAAAATATAATGAGTATATTTTGGTATTTTTCCTTTTTCTAAAAAGAGTTGCTCCTTATTTTCACTAAATTTCTCTCTCTTCTCACTGATATCTTCCTAAAAGTGCAACAATTAGGGGTAGTTTGACCAAGTTTATTACATCTATAACACTAAACATTTTGTTTATCATTCTGATAATTCTTTTGTTTCCTGTCACCTTGTTGATTATTACCCCGTTGCCTATAAATTTTCGAATCCATCTTTATTGTTATCCAGAAATACTTGGTAGGAAAAAAAGGAAAATTAAAGCAAAAATTTCTATTTTTCAGTTCAATTAATGAAGAACTGATATCTGTATCTTCAATCAACCAATATCACATAAAAAACAATATTATGGCCTTAAGGAATTCGAAATCCCCCGGGTTTTATCCCCAACTTCAATTTCTCTGCCAACGCCTATTTCTTCAATTTACTACCGTACAACCAAAAATAAAAAAAAGTATTGTATATGAAATAAGGAATATCTTCATTGAAGTTGAAATCTTGTTTCTCTCATTCTCGGACACATTAAAAGAAATAGTAATGGAAACAAGTATTTTCTGTAAGTCAACAAACAATCCAATCTTTTACCAGTAGCAAACTGTCCAACTCATTCAACTAATTTAAGAAATTATATTTTAACGGTTTCTGTTCTCGAACACCTTCAAAAAAACATTAATGGCAATAATTATTATCCCTATGTCAACAAACAATCCAATCTTCTACCAGTAGCAAACTATCCAACTATTTCAACTAATGGAAGAAATTATACTTGAACAGTTTCTGCCCGAGAAAATGCTCTTCTATACCTACTCTTTTATACAGACATGATCTGTCCCACTATATTAGTTTTTCTGGATAGCAATCATGCCTACTAGGATTTCACAACTCCATAATTCCTTTTTGTAATATGATG
Organism: Pinus taeda; assembly: GCA_000404065.3. Lineage (NCBI taxonomy): Eukaryota > Viridiplantae > Streptophyta > Pinopsida > Pinales > Pinaceae > Pinus > Pinus taeda. Next base: position 35,055 of record APFE030462661.1, on the reverse strand, counting down.
CCATTACTTCTCTAATGCAGTTTTGTCATCACCAAAATATAATATTTTCCCAAATTATTTTCTTCGTCTTTAGTTATGCATTCACATGCAAGCTTCTATATCATTATGCATTATTCACCCCCTTCGTTTTACTGGTGAAGGAACTTGTTGTAGGCAGAAGAAGAAGACCAAACAATGTGCAGTGTTATGAAACCACAATTGAGTATAGAAACTAGAATACACCATAAAATAACTTGTGTAGCGACGACTCCCACTAGTTTGAATCAGATGATCAGAGAAAATGATAGATAAAATAATAAAGGTGACATATATTGTTGGCAAAGACGGTTGTTAGTGGTTGGGAGAGACCGAGACTGAGGCCGAGAGTTGAAAAACAATAATAATGTAGATTCAGCACGGAAGTTCATTGGTTGTATTTACCATCCTAATCCACTTGTTCGAACACTCTCTAATTTTAATAATCAATATAGATCTATTTTAACCATAGGTCTACAAAAAATCGAGAGGGATCAAATTTCTTGAGGTGTAAAACTTTCTTGTAATGCAAAATTTAAAAAAAATCACTTCCACAAATTGCATCTGACTTGATAGATGATGATCAAGATATATATATATATATATATATAATTTTTTTCATTTTTTAATTTCATTTTGAATACATAAATGGATTCAACACCTTGAAAATCCCTTAAATACATGGAAATGTAAAATGATGATACTTGAATCAGAATTTAATTTTTGGATTACTGTATATAATATAGTCATTAAAATTATTATTATTATTATTATTATTATTATAATTATAAACCATATATAATACCTAAAAAATTTTACATTGAAATAATTCAAGTAGCATGAGCATTGTGATATTTTATTTATTTTATTTATGGATTACCTGAACCACATTAAAGCATTTTTTTTATTAATATATTATTTTATTATGATTTTTTAACTATCAAGTACTTCTTCCCTTTTCACATCTAAATATTTTATTGTGATGTGTGTGGGGGTGTGGGTGTGTATTTCTTTCTAAAGTTAATTTTAAAATAAATTAGTTAACATCCATATTAAAATGATTTATTTATGTACTAAATTGAAATATGAAAATATAGATAATATCAACTTTATTTGTTTATTTCTTTAACTACTTTAAAAGAATTTTAAATTATTTCAGATGCAGAAGTGAGAGTGAAATATTTTTATATATCTCCTTTGTATTGGGTTGTAATATCAACAACTAATAATGCAGGAACAATTATTATTTTTATATTATTTTTTAATGTAAATCATATTTATTTTTATTTTAAAATGGACACATGTAAACTCCACATTGAACATTGAAAGAATTACACATTTTCCTCATACCTGATTGTGGAATCAGCCTAGCAGCTCAATTATATCCATTGAACAACTGTACAATTATGCATTGACTTGACTACCATTAAGTAGTAGATAAACCAATACGCCACCCAAAGGTTTATATATAAAAGTAAAACATAGTGTATGGGTCACATATAACATGGTTTTGCTTAAGCCTTAGCTTAGTTGTTAGATGATTTGGAGTTTTTCTTGGAAATTATTTTGGTCAAATTTATTCAGATTTCTTTTTATTTTAATAGATTTATTCGTAATTTTTCTAGTGAAATTTTCATGGAAATTTACAAATCAAATATTTTTTTTTGTCTTTTATATTTTTTTTAAATACCATGCATTGACTTATATATCTCTTCAATGTTTGAAGGTCCAAAAAACATATCAAATAATTTTATTTTATTTTGTTTCAGTTGTTCTTTTTAGATTATATATAATTGACATTAAAATATTTCACTACATGATGAAATATTTTATTTTTGACTAACATCTAAATAGTATTTTTCGCCCATAGGCATATATATATGAACTTTAGATGGAAGGAGGTTTGTTGGATTTTTTTTAATTGAGGGCCTAGATTGATTCTCAAGTGAATATGCTCAGCGTATGCTTAGTCTTAATGCTTAACAACAACTATAGTGTATTACAGAGTTTGTGAGGTTGCATTGACTTTTAATAAATTTAAAAAATTATATTCGTGGCACATTGGCTCCTTGCCCACCAATTTCTTAGGGATTTGAGATTATTCCAATTCTAATAAATTCCTCCATTATAAGTTCCTCATTATTATTTATAACATTCATTTATATATAAACAAATTTTATTTAGTAAAATGGTCCATTACTTTTAATAAATTTAAAAAATTAGTTTTGTGCCACGTGGCTCCCCACCCACCAATTTCCTAGGGATTTGAGATTATTCAAATTCTAATAACTTCCTCCATGATAAGTTCCTCATTATTATTTATAACATTCAGTTATATATAAGAAAATATATAACAAGGTATTTTCCTACATATTCACTATGGTGCAAATAAATTCCATCCATGTTGGTGTTAAGATCTCCCTCAACATGTTCAAATATCATATTGTGTACTCTAATCTTCTACTCACACTGGAAGAATGTGGGCTACAAGTTATGAATGTTATATCTTATTCGATTAATAACAAAAATTCTCCATACCATATATAACAAGGTATTTTCCTATAATTATGGCAACAACTTACTTCCATGTTTGTTTTACCAAAATCTGAACATACATGTATTTGTACGTTGCTACAGGTGTTTGATAGTGGAAACTTTAACATGGACAACCTCTATGAGAAGTTTGGGCAGTTGATATTGGATCATGAGGCTGACTTACGGGCCCTTGAATCTCGAGAGGAATATGTGTCACCACAGAAATGAGGAGTACAAGGTTTGACCAACTTATGCCAAGAATATCCATGAGATCAATTATGTGTTGCCTATAAACTTAGTAACTGAGTGTAGTTTAGATGTTGATGATTTGAACGAGTGCTCTATGGAAGATTGCTTTACTTTTCAAATACAAGTGTATAAAAGTAGCTCAGCTATGAATTTGGGTTGTCCTAGGTTTTTAGTGTAGTATTAGTGCAAAATTAGGTGGAGTGGCATGAATAAAACTGTGCTCTAAAATTAATTAGCAATCATTCATTAACAAATTTTCAAATTGCAAGATGATTTTATTAGTTTTTTCTTTAAAGATGAGTATTGATCTATTTTAATGACAAATCAAAGAAGTGTTTAGAGTGGTTTAATTTCTTCTTGTGTAATTGTTTTTAAATGCAAAATTTAAAAAAAAATGTTTGCATCTCAAAGATAAATTTGACAGAAAAATATAGCCCAAATATAAAATAACAATATTACTTGAAATGCTTAAAAATGTTTTAATCATAAAAAATGATTTCTTTTCATTGTACATATTAGTTGACATTGAAATATTTTACTTAATATGGCATTGAAGTATTTCACTTATGAAGTACAATGTTTATATTAATAACTTCCATGATAAGTTCCTCCATGATCAAAAAATTTTGAAATGTAATTTTATTTTAAAAATTCAAAATGCATTATAGTGTAAAATGATTATAAGTAAAATAGATGAAGTAAAAAAATAAAAATGGGTCTTTTTAATTTAATTATCATTTTTTGAAATATTTCATACATTAAAAAACTGTAAATTTATAAATTTGAAATTCCATCAATAATGTTTCACATGGTATATTTTTTTTAGATTTAATATATTCAAATGAGATTATAGTAAATGAATTTATGAATTTACAAATGCTTATTTCGTTTCGTTTTATTTTATATGAATTTATTTTTGAAAAAATTATTATCTATTATTCATGTTGGCGCAGATAGTTTTCAAATTCATTTGATGTGTATTCTTTTCCATTATTAGTGCGAATAGACCCAATATGAGATTGTGCATCATTTTCAATCCATTTATGAAAATTCATGAATGTTTGAAAAGCATCAGGTTTGTTCTTCAATAAATAAACCCAACACCTTCTAGTGTAGTCATCAATAAATGTCATCATATATTTATTTCCATTTGCAGAAGGAATAGGCGTTGGACCACATAAATCTGAATGAATGAGTTCAAGTTTTCTATGTGCTCTTGAATGTGAATCATGAAGAGACTGTTTGCTATGCTTTTCCTAGGATGCAAGCATCACATTGCTTAAGTTTCCTAGGAATTGTAGGCAAACCAGCAACACCATTTTTCTTCAACAAGCAGAGACTATCATAGTTCAAATGTCCAAATATAACATGCCATAATAAACTTCATGGAAGTGTACCTTCTTCATGATGAGAATTGTATGAGAAATGTTGTGCACGAGCAGAGGTTCCTTGCAACTTGAGAAGCCTTTCTTCATCTATTCCCCTCATGACAAGTGAGTGGTCAGGTGCTTTTCTTACCTCAAGCTTGCTATCAAACATATGAATGGAGTGACATTGCTGGCGGATGTGTACCAAGGATAGCAAGTTTCTCTTGAGCTGTGGGAGATATAGAACATGATGCAAAAGAAAGTTTGGAAGACTAGGTAGTTTAAGCCTGATTGTGCCAAGCCCTGATGGTTTGATTTTTGATTGGTCTGCAAAGTATACTGCTCCATCAACATTGTCAGTAAATTCTTCAAAGAAATATTTTCTATGAGTCATGTGGCAGGTTGCTCCTTAATCAAGCAACCAATCATTTTTCCAAGAAGCAAGTGAAGCATTAAATAAATCTTCATTCACTCCAATGTTACATTATGCCACAACATAGTGAGTGGATTCAGGTGCTTTACCTTTGTCTGTATCATCAATTTTACCTTGGTTTCTTTGCTGCTCAATTTTGTCCCATGGTAGCTTGCATGTAGAGGCATCATGTGATCCATTTCTCTTGCAATGTATGCAGTGCAAATCTGCCTCTTCTCCTTGAGAGTGTCTGCCCCCCCTACCTCTAAAATATCTTCCTCTTCCTCTTCGACCACCTCTTCCTCTTGAAGAATCTTGAGCAGGATGCTTTTCTTTATGAGCAAGGCACACAGCCTCTTCAGAAGATTCAAGGGTTTTCTTCTTCCTTCCTTTCTCTCTTTCAGCAAAGTTTTCAAGAGAGTCAAAGTGATATCTTTGATATTCCATTGTTTCAATGACTCAAGATAATTGGAGTAAGTAGGATAAGTGCCTTAAGAAAGGCGATAAAGGATATCCAATTCAACCTTAGTGGATTTGATATCATGCATTATAGACTTACTTCAGATGCAAAGCAAGAGGATCATTATTTTTAAGTTCAAGAGTGAAGAGTTTAATCATGAGTTGAACAACTTCAAGTGCAGAATGTGAGTCATAGAGTTCTTTCAGCTTTTGTAAGGCTTCAAAGGTAGTTGAAAGTGATGAAATATGCTGACTCACCTCTTCATTTATAGATGTTGCGATTAATGAATAAGCTTTTTTGTTCTTGTTTTCCCGAATGACGAGCTCTTTATTTGAGGTAGGTTGTTCTGGTTCATTATCCTCGTCTCCAACACACACTCCTTTCCACAACTCAATGAAAATAAGGGTGTGTTTTATCATCCATGACCACTCAGGATAGTTCTCCTTGCCAATGAGAACTATTCCCACAATAGATATGATTGAATGCATAGTGTAAAAAAAATACTTCTGCTGATAGAAAAATACTTCTGCCAATATACCATAAAATTGTACTTCTGGTGGTAATTAAAAATTACAATTCAAAGAAATATATTTTTTATATGACTTGATAGAAGATTCAATTGGACAGTGCTCTGAACAACGTAAATGCATTAAACAACACTCCTTGTCAAAAGTCTCTTACAATTGCAAACTTAGAAATCCCTTGCAATGTGTCTCATCAATTGAAAACCTTAAACACACTAAAGAGGGAGAATCTATTTTTTTCTAGATGTATGGATGTGTATAAGATTTTAAAATGTTGTCTTTTCCTGAAAAAATATCTTTCTCCATTTCTTTCTAAAATCACCAAATTCGTTATTTTTATAAAAGTCTAAGACTAAACTCATGCTCAATGTCAACCATGTTGTGTATTCAGATAACTGAAACAATTATTGAAATCTAAAAGGTCTTAACTTCATTGAAATTGTCAAAGCACTAAAAAACTCAATGCACAGCACTTCGCCATAGGAAGACTCATACCCTGCATCTCCACCATTACAAAGCTTTACCAACGCAACATCTGTCCTACGTGGAGGCACCAGAGGTTCATTTGATGGAGACAGTGCTGACACAAATCTCGCCGACTGAAATTAAGATGTTGACAAGACAAATAATTCCAGTCACCCGGTTAGCGATTCATCTTCCCGAAGAGAGCACCGACCAAACAGTTACTCGATGGATGCGTAGATAGCTTAGGTTTCCGACTGTTGAACTTGCTAAGCAAAGGCCTTCAGCATTTAACAACAGCGTTAACTCACAGCATTTAACAACAACATTAACTTACATTTATAGCCGAGAGAGGCCAGTGTTAATGTAATACCACAAAATTCAGGAAAATGCATAACATAATGAAACTATTTAAGCTCCATCCACTGGTAATTGTAAACATTTTGGACCATCACAATTTCGAGTTGATGTATGATGCCTCTACGCACACTCTGGACCGTGCCTTCCTCGATAAGAAACACGAGTAGTAGCAGGTCTCATCATGCAAACTAGAGGAGCAACGTATGGATGTTTATGAGAAGCTAGAATAATGGTGAATAGCAAGTGGAGCAGCGTGTATATGGAAAACTGAATTTGGTGAGATGGGCAGGTGGGAATTCTGCAAAAGAGGCAAAACATAGGTAGAAACTAACATCAGGAGTTACACAAAACCTAATTTTGGGAGCTGGCTCTGATACCAATGTCAGACCAGGCAGTAACTCCTCAACCAAAATTGATTCGTATGTTATTCCTTCAGGTAAGTCTTCATTATATACATGAGGGAGAGACTGTTCACTTCATCTCCCGATGACGGTTCGTATTACTTATTTATCTATTTACATTATATTCACCCAATCCTGATGATTAGGTGTCAATAGTTTTTAAGCTTTTGCACTATATTTTGAATTTTTTTCCATTAAAAAAACTATAAAATAATAATTTATAAACCATTTAAATTTAAAATAATAATTTATA